>CAUYLG010017016.1:0-72128 GCA_963573385.1 Cacajao melanocephalus
AAGACTCTACATCAACTAATGGGCAAAACAGCCAGCTAGCATTAAATGGCAGTATCAAACTCACATATATCAATATTAATCCCAAATTTAAATTGACTAATGCCCCAATCAAAAGACACAGACAGGCAAATTGGTTAAAAAGCTAAAATCCATCAGTATGCTGTATCTAGACCCATCTCACATCCAAGGATACACAAAGACTCAAAACAGAGAGATGGAGGAAGACATACCAACCAAATGGAACTCTCCACCCCAAATCCACAAAATTTTTCTCAGTATCACACTACACCTATTTTAAAAGTGACCACATAATTGGAAGTAAATCACTCCTCAGCAATTGCATAGCATTTCACAGCTTTACATAAAATATTGGTTGGCTGCTTGTTTGTTATTTTCATCCCTTATTCCTTCCTGTCTCCATTGTTAAGCACAATTATTGGCATAAAAGAGGTTTTTAATATCCGTTTTTAGACTGCATTCTAGCCTGGGCAATAGAACAAGAATCCCGTTCTCTCTCCCTCTTTCTCTTCCTCTTTCTTTCTCTCTTGCATTTTTTTTTCTTTCTTTCACTCTCACTTTCTTTCCTCTCTTTTTCTTTCTTTAAAAAAAAATTAATTAGTTAATTAAAAAAAAAAGTTGCCCCTAAGTTAAGCCACGAAAATCTCACAGTCTTACTACCTTTTCACGTTTATTGTCTGTCTCTCCTTCTCTAAAAGGTTAGAATACTCTCGGATAATGCATTCACATACAGTTTGACTGCATAGCCCTACAAATGGTGCTACCTCTCTTGTTTTCAACAGAAAGAAATGAACCTGCTTTTCCTTGTTCCAAAGAATCTGTTTTTCGTAGTAGTTAAATGATGACAGTAGAATTAATGAGAGTTTTCCTGTTGAAAAACTTAGTTTTAATCCTAGGGGCCTGAACAATTGTTTTCTGTTGAGAATCACGGCCTCTCATATTTAGTTCTCTGGTTTGTTCAATATAGCCCAAGTTGCTTTTGTTTAGTAATATTACATATTTCAGATCCTCTATGCAAATCAAACCTCTGTCCTCCCCTTTTTTTTTTTTATTGTACTTTATGTTCTGGGGTACATGTGTAGATCATGCACGGTTGTTGCATAGGTACATACATGGCAAAGTGGTTTTCTGCCTCTATTCCCCTATCATCTGTATTTGGCATTTCTCCCCACATTATTCCTCCCCACCCCCAGCTGTCCCTCCCCTAGCCCCTCCATCTGACCCCATTATTTGATGATCCCCTCCCTGTGTCCACATGTTCTCCTCATTCAACACCCACCAGTGAGTAAGAACATATGGTGTTTGATTTTCTGTTCTTGTGTCAGTTTGCTGAGAATGATGGCTTCTATATTCATCCAAGTCCCTACAAAGGACACAGACTAATTGTTTTTCATGGCTGTGTAGTATTCTATGGTGTATATTGCCATATTTTCTTTGTCCAGTCTATCATTGATGGGCATTTGGATTGGTTCCAAGTCTTTGCTATTGTGCACAGTGCCGCAATGGACATCCGAGTGCATGTGTCTTTTTAGTAGAACGATTTATAATCCTTTGGTTATATACCCAGTAATGGGATTGCTGGGTTAAATGGAATTTCTATTTCTAGATCCTTGAGGAATTGCCACACCGTCTTCCACAATGGTTGAACTAATTTACACTCCCACCAACAATGCAAAAGTGTTTCTGCTTCTCCACATCCTCTCCAGCATCTGTTGTCTCCAGATTTTTTAATGGTCACCATTCTAACTGGTGTGAGATGATATCTCAGTGTGATTTTGATTTGCATTTATCTAATGACCAGTGATGATGAGCATTTTTTCATATGTTTGTTGGCCTCATGTTTGTCTTCTTTTGAGAAGTGTCTGTTCATATCCTTCGCCCACTTTTGAATGGGGTTGTTTTTTTCTTGTAAATCGGTTTTAGTTCTTTGTAGGTTCTGGATATTAGCCCTTTATCAGATGGGAAGATTGCAAAAATTTTTTCCCATTCTGTTGGTTGCTGGTTTGCTCTAATGATTGTTTCTTTGGCTGTACAGAAGGTCTGAAGTTTAATTAGATCCCATTTGTCTATTTTGGCTTTGGTGTTTTAGTCATGAAATCCTTGCCTATGCCTATGTCCTGGATGGTTTTGCCTAGGTTTTGTTCCAGGGTTTTTATGGTGTTAAAGTCTTACATTTAAATTTTTAATCCATCTGGAGTTAATTTTATTGTAAGGTGACAGGAAGAGGTCAGTTTCTGCTTTCACAAACCAGTAAATCTGGAAGAAATGGATAAATTCCTGGACACTTGCACTCTCCCAAGACTAAACCAGGAAGAACTTGAAACCCTGAATAGACCAATAACAAGGGCTGAAGTTTAGGCAGCAATTAATAACCTACTAACCAAAAACAGTCCATGTCCAGATGGGTTTATAGCTGAATTCTACCAGATGTACAAATAGGAGCTGGTACCATTTCTTCTGAAACTATTCCAAACAAAACAAAAAGAGGGAATTCTCCCCAACTCATTTTATGAGACCAACATCATCCTGATACCAAAACCTGTCAGAGACTCAACTAAGAAAGAAAACTTCAGACCAATATCCATTATGATCATCGATGTAAAAATCTTCAATAAAATACTGGCAAACCAAATGCAACAGCACTTCAAAAAGCTTATTCATCTAGATCAAGTAGGCTTCATCTGGAAATGCAAGGCTGGTTCAACATACGGAAGTCTGTAAACGTAATCCATCACATAAAATGAACCAAAGACAAAAACCACATGATTATCTCAATCGATACAGAGAAGACCTTCGACAAAATTCAACAGCCATTCATGCTAAAAACTCTCAGTAAACTAGGTATGGAATGTATCACAAAATAATAAAAGCTATTTATGACAAACCCACAGCCAATATCATACTGAATGGGCAAAAACTGGAAGCATTCCCTTTGAAATCAGGCACTAGACAAGGTTGCCATCTCTTACCACTCCTATTCAGTATAGTATTGGAAGTTCTAGCCAGAGCAATCAGGCAAGAAAAAGAAATAAAGGTACTCAATTAGGAAAGGACGAAGTCAAATTGTCTGTATTTGCAGATGACATGATTGTATATTTCGAAGACCCCATTGTCTCAGCCCAAAATCTCCTTAAGCTGATAAGCAACGTTAGCAAAGTCTCAGGATACAAAATCAATGTGCAGAAATCACAAGCATTTCTATACACCAATAACAGACTAACAGAGAGCCAAATCGTGAGTAAACTCCCATTCACAATTGCTACAAAGAGAATAAAATACCTAGAAATACAACTAACAAAGGATGTAAAGGACCTCTTCAAGAAGAACTACAAACCACCGCCTCAGGAAATCAGAGAGGATGCAAACAGATGGAGAAATATTCCATGCTCATGGTTAGGAAGAATCAATATTGTGAAAATGGTCATACTGCCCAAAGTAATTTGTAGATTCAGTGGTATCCCCATCAAGCTACCAATGTGAAGAAATCCACTTTAAACTTCATGTGGAACCAAAAGAGAGCCCACATAGCCAAGACAATCCTAAGCAAAAAGAACAAAGCAGGAGGCATCACGCTGCCTGACTTCAAACTATACTACAAGGCTAAAGTAATCAAAACAGCATGGTACTGGTACCAAAACAGAGATATAGACCAATGGAATAGAACAGAAGCCTCAGAAGCAACTACACACTTTTACAACCATCTGATCTTTGACAGACCAGACAAAAACAAGCAATGGGGAAAGGATTCCCTGTTTAACAAATGCTGTTGGGAAAACTGGCTAGCAATGTACAGAAAACCTCTGCCCTTTTAAGTTGTTGGTAATAAAGAGATAAGTACAACATAGAAAACTTTTTTTCAATAAATACTTGAGTTAATCAATAATAAGCCACAATTAATGTAAAGGCCTAATTATAAAGAATAGCCAATTTACTTCAAGGCAAATTGATAATTATTAGAAACACAAAGTCAGAAGGGCACTTACATGTGTGTCATTTTGCAAATTATCATTTCCAAGGAGTTGCCCCTTATCATGATACCTTAACTATTTATTTACTATTTTTGGAAGGTTTTCTTCATGTTGACATTTAACTCTTTATAAGTCATCATAAAGGTAACCAATATAGTGGTAAGCAGTTTTGTGTTGAATGTGAGTATGTAGTTTCCTTTAGGACTATATTTTGTGAGAGCCAGGACACAATTCCATTTGAGAAATCTTCCCAGAGAAGAAAAATTGTTCTATCATTCTAGAATTAACAAGCAGTTATATAAGTCTTAAAGTATTATTTTTCTGAGTTTTACAAGTATTTGCATTTAAATGTTGAGATGTTTGTCTCCCCATTCTAAAGCTACCTGATAAAAACAACCCATTGACATAAATTCATTGTTTCAAAGAAGATTTCACAGGATTAGAGGGAAGAAGAAAAGAGAACTAGAAAGGGAAGTTGGAATGCAGGAAGTAAAAGACCAGCATGAAATGCCACCTCCCACACAATTTCATGGAAGTCCAAACCTGGAGTAACAATGTATTCTATTATTTATCTTGTTGATAAGTCAATACTGGACCTGTTTTTTGTTTTTGTTGTTGTAGGTAGGCTTAAGTTGCTGACTGCTGCAAAGTTATAAAAGTTGTCAAAGGATCAACTGAAATTACAAAGCTAGCAGGAAGCCTTCAAGATTTTGTATTCAGAAGACCTTCAAACCTCAGTGCAGGTAGAAGGACCTCAGTGAGAAACTCAAACCTCAATAGAGGAACTTACTTTAAATGCAGAGATTTAGATTCAAACTTGGTCTGGGGTGAGGCTCATGAATCTGCATTTTAACAAACACCCAGGTGATTCTGACTAACTAGAGGTTAACCCCACTTTAAGAAATATGATTTAATCTAACAGCTATATTTGGCTCTTAGAGAAAGAAAGCCCAGAGATGGGAATTGGCAGGTTCAATTATTCAGTAGTTTATAGAACCTGAGCTAGATTTAGTTGCTAATATCATTTGTAATTATTGATTCATATTATCCAGATTCAGAATCATTGGTGCCACCCTGGCTCTGTTGCTGATTCTTCACAAAGTAGGCTAGATAATTTTCCTAAGCAGTTAATATTTTTATGGTAATAAAAATCAACAAATGCCTAGAGAGGGTTTAAGCAGCTGGAAGAGAACACCTGGGTATCTCCTAAGATAAGTAATGTCTCTTCAGTGAATTTGTCTGAAGTTGGAAATTATGATGAGTAACACAACTCTTTTGACACAGTGATAATGATAAAAGCTTTATTCCCTTAATAGTCACTTTGAATTTCTTTTGTCCCCTATTATTAATTAGGTAATTTTGAACACCCAGTTGCTATGTTTTCTGAAGCTGTAACACTTGTGATTGGAATGAGTGAAATGCTGATGGTCCCACTTTAATAAAGTTTTATATTTTTAGTCTTACAGATCTGTCCACCAATATCCAGATTCTGAAATTTTAACTATTTTTGAAAAATCTGAACTCACACTCTATGAGTAGTCTATTCCAGCTATATACCCGAAAGCTGCATATCTCTAGTGTATTCCAGCTAGACTCCCAGCCTAATGCATCTGTGAGCTTCTTTGGTTTGAAAAGTAGTTGCCTAATCTCATTGCAGATCCTTGTTAAAAGATGTCCATGACCTCCCAGTTCAAATGATTGGCCAGCATTGTGCTTTTCCATTTATTCTAGTACATACCCAGCTATTCCCTAAAGTCCTAGCAACTCCTCTTTATCTTTTATCTCCCCGTTGTGAATCTATCCTCTGCTTACCTCACTTTCTCATCATTCAGTTCCACAATCTTGTCATCTTCTTTTAGATCCCTAAGTGTCTTGAACTGTTTGACCTAAAATGTCACCACCCTCCCCGAAATACTTTATCTTTACCATTATGAAGGTTTTATAGCATTTTATATAAGTTGGATATTGGGCCTCATTCACAAATAAACTATGCCTTAAGATGCAATACCTCTGGCATAATCAAGGGAAGACTCCCTTTTCATGTCCCACACCTCCAAGTTTTGAAAGTAGGAAAATCATGCGAGATAAAAACCATGATGCAATATGCTATGGCATATTTAATGTTCCTCCCCAAAGAATGATAGTTATATGGAAATATTTCATGGAAATTTGAGGCAGTCTTTATTTTCTTTGAATAATTTTTTTTAATGGCAGGTGAGAATAGACTAAAACCAAACCACTGTGATAAATATTTGAAAAGAAGCCTTTATTATATCCATATTGACAGGTTGAATCATGGCATTTGTAAAGATGGTGCAGGATCTTGGCCAAGTTTGTACTGCAGATTTTCTGCTCTGGTGTTGAGAATTGCCTGCTTTAAAAAAAAAGAGGGGGGAGGGAAAACTCCCTAACTATTCTGTTGGGCTTATTAGATTCTTACGAAGTTTGCTAAATTTTATGCTGTCTTTTACAAATATTCTTTAAGAATTTCAATTAAATGGTGATTTATTTTTAAAAAAATCATCAATAACAAATATGTAATAGAAGCTTATGAGTCATGGAATTCTTAATCTTTAACAAATACATTTAGAGCCATTTCATGTTTATTTAACATACAATTGCTGTCTAATTTAATCTAAATTAAATGATTGCTTGAAACCTATAATTTGAGGGTTCCTGAACCTCACCTTATGGCAGGAAAAATACGAAGTCATCAGTTTTGCCCAGAAGGTAGATAATTATCTTTTAAAATCAGGTATTTTGGTCTTGGAATTAAAAACCCAGGTCATTTGGCAAATGCAATTCCAAGGAATGTTTTTGGCAATGAGACATGTCTCCATTTTTCTTAGAAGGCAATAATTTGTTTTTCTAGCATTTAACAAACCTGTGTAATTTAGCTGATACTTGTCTAGCACTTTAAAGATGAATTATCATCTGTTTATGAGGAATATACACATTGATATTCAATAGTAATTTTTTTGTTTGTTTTTTGTTTTAAAGACCAGATAAGTTATTGTGTGTCTGGTACTATGCTAGCTGAAAATATCAATTTATAAAAAACAATTAGGTATGAAGTAACCATGAGGATTAGTATGGCAAATCAGTGCATAAGCTTTTTGGCAATGGTCAATTATAAGTGTTGCCATGGCCGTTATAACCTGAGTTGAATTTGGGGAGTACTGCCGTGAATTAATGCTATGCTCAAGTTAAAATGCAAGCTTAGATACAAAGGTTAGTTTGAAAAGGAATTAGTTTTTTGAGGGGGTGATATATTTCCTTTTCAAACTGAAAAATAGCAAAAAAATTGAAGTGGATATTTCTTTTTCTGAAAATCAGTTTTAACTAATGTAAGTTATAGCTTGAGGAAGAAGAATGGGTTACAGTCTTTAACATTTGAGGATTATTTTTCAGTGATTGGCACTGTGATTGTAGTACTAATACGTTAAATTTGCCCTTCGGTATTACTTAGATTTAGCCACAGAATTGTGGTTTGGATGACAGGTACCAAGGTCAACTGACCCAACCTCTTATCCCAACTCTGTCATTGATTGACCTTTGTTGCTTGGGCAAGTTAATTTTCTTATTACTTGGGCAGTTGTGTGAGGACTAAATGGGATAATGCATTTCAAACACTTAGCATGGGTGACTAGTTACATTAGCTCTCACTAGGAAAAGGGTAATGAACACCTTTGCTTGGCTCATAACTATGTCTTCATTGCCAGCACAGTTCCTTGGTCACATAGTAGTTTCTCAACAGGTATCTCTTAAATAAATGGATCTGCCACAATTATTTTTTTAGTCCTCTTGAAGACACGGTGTTTTGGTTTTACCCTGTGTAAGCTAAATCAATGAAGTTTTGTGTAAGTTAATTTTTTTTAGTTAAATAAGTCTTTTTTTCCATAGACCTACGTAAGAAAGAGTTTGTGGCCAGAAAGACTTGAGACTTTTTCATTTGGTATGTTATATTTATTTGGATTTGAACTTCTTCCCCAGACATCTCTCACTCCTCACCCTCATCTTTGATCATGATTTTCCACTTATTTGTCTTTTTAAAAACATTCTTAAAAAAGGAAAATGGATATTTTATAGCAGTTATATCATAAAAGCATAACATTTTTCATGTTTTACTTTTTTTTTCTTAAATTTTTCCTCAAAAAATTGCTCTCTAGTATCACTATGGGCCCTGAATTTTTTAAAAGTTGGGTATTATGGTTAAGAGCATGGACTCCAAAGTCAGAAATTTAAAAACCCTACTTCTGCTGTTCACTACACAGCATGCCTTGCAGTAAGCTGCATATAACCTTTAGCTATTATCACACTTTCAGCCAGGACAATAAAGCCTGCCTCAGCTTTCTCGACTATTTATTCATCAGTAATTTAATTAACATTTACTGGAAATGCCAAGTACTGTCCTAGGCACTAGATATACAAAGTCTGGTAAGATGTAGTCCCTTATAGCCTAGGAGTATGGAATGACAGATTAAGAACTACAGAGGACAAAAATGGGTGTGAAGGCAGCACATAGGAATACATCTACATTGCACAGGGTGTTCAGGATATGCTTATACTGAATTTAAGGTATGAGTAAGAGTTAGCTGGGTTTGAGCAGGACATTCTATTAGTGGAAGCTCAGAATTGTGGGCCACTGTTTGATTGCAATACTGCAGTACTTATCAAACTTTACCTAGCTGCACTTAAGTCAAGAGAATAGTGCATGTGGGGCTGTGAAGGAAGACGGGATGAGAGAGAGAGAGAGAGAGAGAGAGAGAGCGAGAGCGAGAGCGAGAGCATCTTTTGAAAGATTTGAATTTAATCCTGAAAAGTGTGAGAATTTGATGACAGGTGACTGGGTGGCTTGTGTGTTGCTCTTTGCTAGTGAGCCTGGAGTTTTGTTCTAGCATGCTTGCCCATTTGGATCCAGGGTCTTCATACCTTGTGTACTCTTTTAGTCAGCTAAGACCTCCCAGCATTCCTTAAGCACAAAATTTATTAGTTAGTTAGAAAAGCCTTACAGTGTCCAAACTGCTGTGGCCAATGAGATCTCTTAAAAAGAGCCTTTGGTTCTTCAGGAGTGTTCACAGGTCTGTGCATCTCTCTGCTTGAGAAAGGTCTCCTCACTGATATGAACTCAGGCTCATCCAGGGTGTGGTGTTCTTGTGTTCTTTTCTACAGAGGGACCCACAGATTCAGTTCAGGGTCACAGATAAGCCAGCAGCACTGACTGTGTTTTCAGTATCTCATCGTAACTGAAAACTCATCATAACCTATTTTCTTATAAGAGCCCACCTTCCCCAGATTACACAGACAATTCGTTCAGCAATCATCGAAGTGCCATCTTACAACCTAAGCTTACTGGCACTTGCATTTAGTAGAGTAGTGGGAGTAATAAATCCTTTGGACATACGATGATATGCATTGGTTACTTCAACTCATTGTAAAGGAAAAGTAAACATGCTTTAAGTGTATAGATTTAAAAAGAAATTGTTTTGGGCTGTTTTCACCTATTTTTAAGAGGCAGTATGCTTAGTGGTTGAGACTTCAGACTCTCAAATCAGTAAGTGTGACATGATTCTACTATTTTCTAGTATTATGACCTTAGGGAAGTTGTTAAACTTTCCTAACTCTTTGTTTGCTTCTCTGTGGAAAGGTGGATATTCTCTGTAGCTACCCGGTAAGGCTGGTGTGGGGACTGAATGAAACATCTCTAAAAAGCCCAGGACTTGGCACAGGATCAACACTTTACATCACTAAATGTTGTAGTTACCATTATTATTCTAACCTTCCATATACTGTCATCAGTTTACTTGCAGAACTGGAATTATGATACTGATTTTTCTTAGGCCTGTATTATATGCCAAGATGCATGAAGTCTTAGCAGCCTATAATACAGCCCATTTATCACCTCATGATTCTGTAGGTCACAGGTCTGTGCAGACTCAACTGGGTTCTTAGCTTCAGTTCTCACAAGGCTAATATTAAGCTGTCAGCCAGGCTGGATCCTTAATCGAGAGTCTCTGAAGAAGAACCCTCCTCTGAGCTCATCCAGGTTGTTGGCTGAAATGCCATCCCTTGCAGTTGTAGAAGTGAGGACTCCATTTCCTTGTTGGCTAGAAGCTGCCAACATTCCTTCTCACATGGTTGCTTCCATTTTCAAATCATCAGTGACTCATCAGGTACTTCTCGTGTTTTAATTCCCTACAATTTCTTCTGTAACCAGCTGGAGAGTACTTTGCTAAGAAAGTGCTCATGGGATTAAGTTACTCTCCTTCCCATCCTCACCAATGCTCCCATTTTCCCTTTTGACATAGTCAAAAATCAACTGAAAAATCACTTTGCCATTCACAGAACGATAGCTCATAATATTCACAGATTCCATCTACACTCAAAAGATAGGGGATGATACAAGGGCAGGTATCATTAGCATCACTAAGAATCCTGTCTACCATAGTATCTAATTAAAATGGAATCAAATAAACAAATAGATTAAGTTTGTTTCATATCCACTAATTATTTCAGTAAGCATATACTGAACACCTACTTTGTACCAAATTATATGCTAGATTTGAAAGTGTTAATCAAATCTTGGCATTTTATCTTTGTGAAATGAAGTTTGAAGGGCAGGGTTATTTGGAAATACAGATTTGTGTTCGCCATGTTTATTTTTCCATTTTCCATTTTGCTCTTTTTGGAACTGTAGCATATATGATCCTATACTGACATTATCAAGTAATTTCAGAGCTTGAATTATTAATAGAGACTAAACAAATGAAAAGAATGATACCATCTAGAAGATATTGGCTGTTTGTCTAATAGAATATTGATTGAAACCGTGAATAGGGTTGATCAGCTGGGGTGAGGAAAAAATTAATTATTGATATTGCCTGTGTGCCAGCAGCTGGGTGAATGAATCTTACAAATATTATTTCGCTTAAACTAACCAGCATTATTATTCCTGTGTCAGAAATGGGAAACTGAGGTAAAGGTTCACAAATGTCTAACAGTGCAAATACTTAAGTGTATGGTCTCTGTTTTCTTCGGAGTCTCCTCCTAACAGATATATCTTCCATCTATTAAGCTTTGTTTATTGTATAACATTTTATTTTATAGCAATTATCTTTCTCTTTGTTAAATTATATTTATCTGTGTACATGCTCCTTATATTTTAGTTCCTGAAAGCCAGAGCAAAATCTTACTTATCCTTGTTTTTCCCTAGCTGTTTTTACAGTACAGGTTCAGTAAACACTGGTCAAATTTTAGCAGTACAAAGTACTGTACTGGAATCATTATTGCTTAGCATGAGGCCAACCTGCTCTTATTCCATCCCACTTAGCCAGTTATGCATGAGCATTGATGAGAGAGTAGATCCCATTTGTTTGATACATTATTGAAAAGAGCAGTAAAAACTAATACTTGGCAAATCAAGTTGCATTGGGGTTTGGCAAAAACCAAGTTTGTAGAGGAGGAGGAAGAAATGGCCCTATGATGTCTAAAAGCATTTTCTAGGGATTTTTTTCCTCACTGGTTTTATACTTCCTTTTTTTTTTTTTTTTTTTTTTTGAGACAGAGTTTTGCTCTTGTAGCCCAGGCTGGAGTGCAGTGGCGCGATCTCAGCTCACCACAACCTCTACCTCCTGGGTTCAAGTGATTCCCCTGCCTTGGCCTCCCCAGTAGCTGGAATTACAGGCATGCACCACCACACCTGGCAAATTTTGTATTTTTAGTATAGACTGGGTTTCTCCATGTTGGTCAGGCTGGTCTCGAACTCCTGACCTCAGGTGATCTGCCCACCTTGGCCTCCCAAAGTGCTGGGATTACAGGCGTGAGCAACCGCACCCAGCCTGTACTTGCATATTTTAAGGGAAATTTAGTTAATATGCTTCTGGTTTGTTTACACCTAACACACCAAAGCAACGATGTGTAAAAGCTATTTGGTGTCTCAGAACTCTTTCTAAAGCACTTCCTTTTGAACTGGAAATTATGTCTGAAAATTTGGGCAGTATTAATATCTGTGAGTTGGCATCAAGGAACTGCAGGAAATGTACTCACTGAGAGATCTGGGTTCTAACCCCAGCTCTGTTGTCAGTTGTTTCCCTTTAATAATTCAAATGTTTAGGTCTTAGTTTCCTCATCCATTTCTTAAAATGAAAGAATTGGAATATATAAACTTGCAATTAATATCTAGATCTGAAATTATCAAATTAAAAGCTTTCAGTAAAAGTATAAATACTGGCCAGGCATAGTCGCTCACACCTGTAATCCCAGAATTCTGGGAGGCCAAGGCAGGAGAATTGCTTCAGGCCAGGAGTTCTACATTGGCCTGGGCAGCGTAGTAAGACACTGTTTTTATAAAAAATTGAAAAATTAGTAGGAGGTAATGCACACATGTAATCCTAGCTAGTTGGTAGGCTGAGGTGGGAAGATTGTTTGGGCCCCGTAGTTTTAGATTAGGGGGATTATGATGGTGCCACTGCACTCCAGCCTGGGCGACAGAATGAGACTTAATCTCTGAAAAAAAAAAGTACAAATACTGAGTACCTGCCATACACCAGACTCTGTTTGATAAACTGTGTATATCATTTTGCAGTTAGCCTTTAATCATTAAATATTCATTTCAAACCTGTGAGGTAGAATAAGTAGTATTTAATTATATTTATAGGTAATAAAACTGAGGTTCAAATAGAGTTTGTAATAACTCACATCCAATTGAAGTATCAGATTTATGTATAAAACTTTGGCACATTGTAGGTATTTAGTAAATAATAGTTTATTTGTAGTTGGATCATAGATGGATGGATAGATAGGTGGGTGAATGGATGGATGGATGGATGGATGGATGGATGGATGGATATTTTAAGGTTCATTCAATCATTCTTGCCATTTATAGCCTCAGGAATTCTTGAGATAAATTTTGTCTTACAAAAGTAATGGCTTTGAAATATTCCATTGTTTCAGACTTTGTTTAGGATACAAACCAAATATTCATTTGCTTTCAAAAGGTGCTGATAATGTAAACTTACCTCCTGGAGCATCACTGACTAGAAGAGCAAAAGGGTTTTTACTGTGGTTGAAAATGCTTTCTTTAAAACATATGCAGTATTTATAGGGCTGCTTGGAATAAGCCAACTGAAAGATTTAATGATAATAATCTCCATATTTCTTCTAAAATTGATTTCCGGATTCAGTGAACTTGGAAAGAGTCCTGGGACATCAAATAAGTAAAGATCTTAACATGAAATGAATCTTCAGAATATGTTCATAAATTTAGATTTTAAACATAACCAGAAAATATATATCTTTGCCCATTATTAAGGTGATACTTTAATGAAAATTTTTCATTTGCATGAAATAAACCTTTTTGGCTACAGATGAAAGGACTTTATGGTAGCGACGATAGTTTTGTGAGTTAAATGATCCCAACATCATCAGGAACGAATCACAAGTGCCTACCATATGAATTACAGCACCATGAGTCTTAAAAAGGTATTTCTGTGGAAAGCATTCCTCCCATCTGCAACAATCACATTCTGCTTTGAAGTCCTGCTGGAGAGCCTCACAATACATGAGACTGCCACATGCTACCCAAATTTCTCTCTCTACTTGAGCCTGACTTGCATTTTCCTAAAGAATAACATGGTAACTTAATGACCAAGGGGTTTAGAGAGGGAGGAAAATGTCTACAGTTTTTATAATTAGACTTTCCTGGATGTGCATTCTTCAGTAATCCTTTCTGGATATAACTACAGAAGATAGGTCCAATGGATGTGCAAAATTTAATTTCAAATGAAAATGAGGGAACAATGTGCGGTCCGTTTCATCCTTTAGACTATATTGAATGTGTGGCAAAGTCTTCACAAACATTTCAGGCCCAAATGTAATTGATACGTTAATGAATGAGTAAATTGGTAGTGAGACTCTTTAGCCATAGAAGAATTACAAAAATAATACAAATCATCATGAGATAGGTGTCAGTCAGTATTTTAAAAGCTTTTGCTCCTGCTTATCTCAATTCCAGTGGCTCTACTGAATGGCAAAGTGAGGATGGAGGTTGCCAGAATCATTTTTGTTGTTTCTTTTTTTAATTGGAGGCTTTCTTCAATAGACGGAAAATAATAGTTTGGGGGAAGGCTTCTCATGGATGGGAGACTGGTATCAGCAAAGTCAACAGATGTTTAAATAGAAGTAAAATGACTTATGCAATAAATCACAATGTGTCACCGTTTTTTTATTAACCAAATGAATCATGACCAAGGTAACTTTTTCTGAGAATTAGCTGCTGATACCAGAGTCTGATCTGTTTTACTGCAGGGAGGCAGGATAGCAATGGTAACTTATATTGTAGGTTGGAGAGAATTCTCTGTTTAAGCTACAACAGAATTAACTCAGTTTTGGCCTCTGTAGAGACTTCCAATCCATTTGCAATTTTGTAATACAAACAGACTTTGTATTACAAATGAGAATCTCTCATTTCTCTGAGCCTCTATCAAAACATTAGTTTATTCACAATAGGCATTGCTAAGTATACATGGGTTCTAAAAGAAAAAAGTTTATATACTTCCGACTGTATTTGTTCTCATTTTGCCTTTGCATGCTTTACTACTTGTGTTCTATCCCATGCTCTGGTAAAACAGAGAAGTTAGCAATAAAAAGAGCAGGACTTCTTCCAACCCTAAAAATACATAATAACACTAGAAGAAGATAAATACTAACATATATTGGTCACTTTGGTTATACACTGGGCTATTATTTGCCATCTTGTATATGAAACAGAAAACCTAAAAACACACTTAAAATATCTAAAATCAGAGTTGCTTGGTGCATGGATACATTTTAAATGAAATTGTAAAGAACATGAAAAATTTATCCACTATATGGATATTTTAAATGTAATTTTAAAAAACCCAGAATGATTCTGTTTTATTTCAAAAACACATACAACAAAAAGCATGAAACACACAAAGGTAGAATAGGCTATTTCTGGTTGATGGAACTGTGTATCTATTGTTATAATTATGATTATCATTTATTTTATATTTATCAAAGATAGTACAGTTATATAATATTTCACAACATAGAGCTTGTTTATTATATATTATTATACTATTTTATTTTTTCTGTCATTTTCCAAATTTTTTACAATGAGAATGCAATAATTTTGTTTTTTTAATACAGTTTTTAAAATGAAAATTAAAATAAAGCTAGTTAAGGTTGTTTCCTTTCACTACCACTATTCTCTGTGAACTATTTGGAAATGTTAGAGAGAAGCATTTGAGACATGTCACTTCCAAGGATGAATCCTTTTGTATCATATGACTTGGTTATTAAATACATATATACGGTTTAACCTTTGAGCCTTCGTAGAGCAACTTTTCATTTCAAACAACTTCTAAACTTGAGAAAATACTGACACAATATGATTTCTTAACAACTCCTATAAAGTATCACGAAATAAAATTGAAATTGATCATTTGAAACCATTACCATATTCATAGCTTATTTAATTCTATTTTGATAAACAAAAAGACTAAATTTGCTTCTACTAAATTAATGGAACCAAACAGGGGATTTCAAGCTGAAAAGGCCCTTCCAATTCTCTTTCTCAATGGTATCAAGGTCTTGGTAGTTACCAGTTCAGCTCTGCTTGGTCATTAAAAGAAATGATTTGTTACAATGTAGAATCCTTCTCATAATTTAATGCTGATACACAATTTTCAAAACAACCAGGTGACATGTAGGGTTCTTTAGTAGTAGTTGTAGCGTTTTATTAAGGCCTCATTCTAAAATATTAATTAAAATGAAAGTGTAAGGTACCAAATCTCTTTTTAAAAGTATCTCTTACAGATTCTTTTGTAGTCAATGCAGGTAACAGGGATGACTGTCAAGGCTGATTTTTAGTCAATGCATCGTAATACCAATCACTAACCTGAGCCTGCACATGTGGCTACACCAAGGCATCCAGTTTCCTACCTCAGCTGTGTACTCAGTTATAAAAATGATGGCCTATGTGGATGTTGAGAATCCCGTTCCATCTCTATGTTCAGTGATTGCTTGAGCCTACAAGGCACCAGTTGTATAGAAACATGTTTTCCACTTAATCACTTAGTCCATCAGCCCTCTCACTCAAAACACTCAACTTCCCTTGAGAAAGGTCTCTGGTATAATTTTTCAACTGTGAAGGTTGTAGGAAGTTTACTGTGAAATGTAAGATGGGCTTTTGTGTCTTTAATGAAGATAGAAGTAAATACAATTACGTGAAACTTGCAATCATGCCTACTAAAAACGTTATATATGGTCTAATCCAACACACACACACACACACACACACACACACACACACACACACTTACGTACACATGACACCAAAACCTTTAATAAGTCCTGAAAAATAATACCTTGACCTTGGTAGCCACACTTGGCTGACATTTTTAATGTTTCTGATGTGTATAGTAACAATGAACACAGCAGAATTCAGAATAATACAATTTTTAACAATCTCGAATTGCTTATTTCGATTTGAAGAAAGGGCATGGGCCTTGTAGAAATTTTTGTACATCACTTGAATGTTTTGTGCATGCATAATTCAGAGTTTAGCTGCCGCAATCTCTGACTGCAGAGATCACATGGGTAACATGTGAATGGAAATAAACCCTGTAGGTAAAAGAAAGAGGAATTTGGATAGAGATCAAAGATTAACTTCATTCCGCTCTTTCCTTCCACTTTTTACTATCCCATCTAAATTTGGCATTTTATGGTACTTTTTTCATTCCCCGAGGAAAGAGTGAACTTAAACCAGATTTGGGTCTCCTCTCTTTCTTTAATATCGTGAATTAATTTGTTCAATAGTGACTTTAGATAATTGAATTCTCGATTACTAGAAATTGTTAGTAAAATTTCTGGCTTGATTTATTCTATATTTTAAAACTATCACTGTAGCCCTGGTTTGGGTTACAGAAAAAGCTATCCAGAATATTTAACAATAAGATTAACATAAATGTATCCTTACCTATTAGATTTTTACATAAATTTTCTAGAAGGGTACTAATTACTATGTGCTATTAATCTTGACTTAGACAAAGGACACTTCTAAGCATTAGAGATCAAAATTTTGCATTACCTGTTTTCTGAATGTATATCATTTTTTAAATTATCATGAGGTAATAAGATAGAGTTTAACATGGGCAACCTCATTCCTAGGTGACCTGTGTAAAAGATTCTTGTTGGCATCATAAGGAGGTTCATAGGAACTAAGAAACACTAAAACGCTTGGTAACAGTTTTTAACTAATTTTTAAATCCTTTCTAGAATGAATTTTTGTCAAGAATTTAAAAACGTGGGATGATTGTAAAGTGACTATTTTGACTTCCATCCAAATAGTAGTTAAGTGGTAAAAATCAATATTCAAGTGCTTCAAAATATTGAGGAGATTAACTGAGCCTGTTTATGGTGAACCTCAATTGCTAGACCAGAATGGAAAATTTAGGCAGCTATTTACCGAGTGGATTATCTTAATGCATTACTAGGATTAATGTATTATTTTATTGTTCAAAATAGAAGCAACTTAATTTAGTTTCAAGTTCTCATTATCTGATGATTTTATAGGCTTTCATTAAGTTCAACCTACCAAACACATCCTGGTAATTTATTTTCTCTTCAAACAAAAGACTATAATAATAATAAAAAAATCATTGGTTGCCAGGGATTGAAGTGCAGAGAAGAAGGATGAATAGGTTAGATCACAGGAAGTTTTTAGGGAAGTAAACCATTCTGTCTGATAGTATAATGGTAGATACATGGCATTATGCATTTGTCAAAACGCACAGAATGTACAACAGGAAGAGTGAGCCTCAACTATACTTTAGTTAATAAGAATGCATCAGTACTGGCTTATCAATCATAAGAAATGTACCACAATAATGCAAAATGTTAACAATAGGAAAAGAAAGATACTGGATATGGGAATTTGCTGTACCTTCTGCTCAGTTATTCTGTAAATACAAAACGGCTCTAAAAAATAAAATCTATTAATTATAAAAAATTCAATTGATTTAAAAATTACATGTTTTTTTTGTTGTAAGTTCACAAAGCATATAAAAAATAAAATGTTCTTTTGAAACACATGTTTTTATTTATTTTCACTTACTCTACTTTTTGGCAGTTGCCCCTGAAACGGGACAGGTTGGATGCCATGATCATTTTTTCTAACTGTTGAATGAGAAACATTCAAATTTGGCAATATGAGAGATTATATATTCTTAAACCTTTCTATGTGAAAATATCTCAAAATGCTGAATTAAATATAAAAATCATCCTTTTAAATGTATGGGTGACTTCCAAAAGGTAAAAAAAGGATAGTGAATCCTGAAGCTTTTGACTACCCTTGGAACATCTATACCAAAATCTCCAATGGGTTAGAGTTGGAACGTAAATAATCTATTGCATATTGCAAGCAGGAGTCAGTCTTGGGCCTAAGAAGGGAAGGGAATTTAATTGGAGACCAGAATAAACAAAGAATGACAAAGGGCCAACACTTTGGAAAAGAATAAACAGGAGAAAGGAAGATATTCCTAAATAAAACATCACCTCTATCTTAGCTTTTGCTATCAATAAAGGGAATTTCAAAAAGAAAGTTTCAGATAAAGAGAGAGAAAGAATGTAAGAGAGAAAGAGAAAGAAGAAGTGAGAGGAAGAGGGGAGGGGGAGAGGGGGGAGAGGGGAGAGGAGAGGGAAGAGGAGAAGAAAGGGAAGGGAAGAGAAAGAAGGAGAAAGAAAAGGAAAAATGCCCTGGCTTTCTTCTGCATGAGAATTTGTAATAAAGTTTTAAAGTCTGTATTTATAATATACATGTACAAACAACAACAACAACAGCAAACTCCACAACCAGTCCTGCAATGTAAGAATTTAAAATAGATCCTAGATGGTTGTGTCGCAGATAGCCAACAGAAGCAAACAATGTCACGCTTGAGCCAGACTTGACAGACAGATATTACTTTCAACCCAGGTGTCTTGGTTCAGGCTGCTATATCAAAGTATAATAAACTGATAGCTTATAAACAACAGAAATTTATTTTTCACAGTTCTGATTGCTGTAAGTCTGAGATCAGCCTGCCATCATGGTCAGTTCTGGTGAGGACCTTCTGGATTAAACACTGCCAACTTCTACTTGGATCCTTAGAAGGCAACCAGAGAATTAGAGGACTCTCTGGGGTCCCTTTTGTAAGGGTACTAATCTAATTCATGAGGACTCTACCTAATCTGGTTTAAAGACTGCCAACTTCTCCTTGGATCCTTAGAAGGCAACAAGAGAGCTGGGGTCTCTTTTGTAAGGGTACTGAGCTCATTCACGAGGACTCTACCTAATTACCAAAGGCTGCCTCTCAATAGCATCACATTGGAGTTTAGAATTTCCACATATAAATTTTGGGTTGTGGTGACAAACATTCAGTCCATTGTGAAGCTTCAAAGATTTTTCACATATAAAGTTACAATGAATATGAGCTCAAAGTACTCTACAAATTAAATAAATTAATAAAAATTTAAAAAAACAGAATTAAGGCAGCATGAACATGAATCAGTAGAAACAACAGAGAGCAAAAGATTTCAAATGTCAGTTATAGAATATAAAATAATTATGCATAAATAAAGGAAGCAATAAAAACATAAGGAGTTAAAAAGTATAATAATAAGCAATAAGTCAGAAATAGAGCAAAAAAATAAAGGTGTGGTCTAGCAGATTAGAGATGTTTGAAGAGGGAAAGTCTGGAAGATAGCTCTGAGTCAAAAATATACATAATGCAGGACAGAGAGAGAGATGGAAAATATGAAAGAGAACTTAAAAAGATCAAGGAAACATTTACAGACAATATCCGCCTACGTCTATTTGAAATTTCAAAATAAGATAATAGAGTAAATAGACATTATATTTCAGCAAATTTAAGAACTGAAATAAAAGAAAGAAACTCCTGTAAAAATGTAACTTAGAATGATATAGAAATCAGGTGTGGTCATATAATCCCTTAAAATATTCAATCAATAGTTAAAAATCTTCTTCAAAGTAAACACAAGACCCATATGGTTTCATAGGAGATTTCTCCCCAACATTTTGGGGTCAGGTGATAAAAACAGAGGGTCCCAACCACATCAAAATTCATTATGGTCAATACAGGAGTGGAAAATAATAGATTAACCCCATTCATGAACATACTAAAAAAAAATCTTAAAGCATTAACAAAACAAATCCAGGTGTGTATTAAAAAGATAATACATTATGACCAAGTTTACTTTACTTCATTAATGCAATGATGGCTTCATATGTGAAATATTAATGTAACTAACAACACTATCAAATTATGGGGAAAAGTCTATCTGTGTAAAGAAATAATTAGATTAAATTACATTTATAATAAAATCTCTACTTTAGAAATAGAAAGCTTTCCTCTTATACCAAATGAAACCACAATAAGATGCCATTTTTTTTTTAACCACCTGCTTGGCAAATCATACCAAATGTTGGCAGGGATGTGACCTAACTGGAATTCTCATATATACTGTTTCTGAGAGTGGGGCTTGGTAATAGCTTTTTGGAAATAATCTGGCATTATTTAGCAGATTTTAAGACTCAGCAGTTCCATTTCACATGTGCATATGTACACCAGAAGACCTTTGTAAGAATGTTCATAGAAACATTATTTGTAATGACAAAAAAAAGAAAAAATCTGGAATTTGGTGACAACAAGAAAACCAATTCTCTGTCAATAGAAGAATGGGTAGATAACCTCTATTGACATAAAATGGCCTACTAGATAGCAAAAAAACCTATAGCTACAGACATCAACATAGACAAGCTAACAAAGTACATGAAAAAATCAAATTGCAAATGTGGAAAAACATTTTTATAAAGTTCAAAAGCAAGCAAATTAAACAAAGGAAAACAATGGAATTATAAACTGAGGATCCCGATCTCCCAAAAGGAGGAGGATAGCTGCTATCAGAGAGAGGCACATTAAGGTTTAAAAAAGGTTGCTAACATAATTTTCCTTAAGTTGGAAGGTGAAAAAGCAGACATTTGTCAAATTATTATATTTTATAACATGTATAGATGTTATTCATATTTTACATTTATCAAATGTTTCATAATAAAATAATGCTTATGGAAATATAATGTAATAGACTTTATATTACATTATATATGTAAATAATTTTATTAGATAATGTAAATTTGTAATAGATAGTAATTTGAGGCATAGAAAACTTTCTATAATAAAGGCCAATGATGGCGACAGGAAGCATATGGCAAGCAAATGAACAGTTTGCCTTGTTAATACTGGCTGAATAATATTCAGTTTTTTTATCCAGATACATACAGATTATGTTATGAAAAGCAGCACTGTGCACTGGTAAAGAGCCAGATCGGTGCAAGTCTTGGTTGTAATACTTCCTAGCTGTGGGATCTTGGACTTTGGGTCCCTCATCTGTAAAATAGAGATAGTAATAGGACCTAATCCATAAAGTTATTGTGAGTATTAAATGAGTTCGCACCCCGAAAATGCTTAGTAATGACTTACTTGCAATACATGCTCAATCAGTGTTAGATTCTAGTGATCATTTTCTCTTGATTTAATACTTTGAAATGTTCTGTTTGTATTATGGTAGGTTTTGGTCATTTGACGAAGCAGTTGATGACATTGGCTGATGGACGTGTGGTGTTGGCTCTAGAAGGAGGACATGATCTCACAGCCATCTGTGATGCATCAGAAGCCTGTGTAAATGCCCTTCTAGGAAATGAGGTAAAAAAAAAAAGTAAAAATACAAAAGGGCAGGGATAAAGAATCAGGGATGTAGGCATGCATATTTTTAAATTTAAAAAAATTCCTCATACTCAGAAAGCTTAAAATTGCTTTTACCATTAAGAAATAAGGTAAGCCTTAGATGAGTTTACATGTTCTCATATACTACGTTGTTATTCCAGGTATAGAATCCATGTAACACTCACTCCCTTCAATCAGGTTAGGCACAGAGCTCAAAAATAGGAACATTTTGTCTACAGACCCAACTAATGAATATGGAAACATTGAATAAGAAATAAAACTTTAAAAAATGTCTAGAGATTTCTTGTGGGATTATGTTATTTCTGGGGAAAAAAAACTATTTTAAAAATTGGTAAACTATTTTTGTCACCATTTAAGAATTCTCTATGCTAAGAGATAGATATTGCCATCTTACAGATGGTAAGAATGAGTCTCAAAAATGTTGAGAAATCCATCCAAAGTCATGCAGTCTGAATGCATTATAAGATCCGAGATATGAACTTGAATCTAAATGGTCAAAGACCATTCTTTTTTCCCTCACATCACATGGCTACATTGCAACATATTTTCTGACTACTCTGCAGAATTCAGATCCAATTGCGGTGAGGTTCACTTCCAGCTCTTGGCACTCATGGCAACATTTTCAACCAATCAGTTGCAATTCACCAAATACTTCAAAGTTTCTATGTATTCATTAATATTATCAATTAACCTATGTTATATAGTGATTATATAGTAGTGTTAAGACTATCATATGCATTTTGCCTTTCTTTTATGAATTTGCAATATGATTTTGCTCATTAAATATAGACAAAATCTTTTTAAAAATCTATCATTTATATCATTTTTAACTAATGCATGTCTTTGCCTGTAGTATTTATGAAACAAAATGCGCCTTTTCTTCTGCACATAGAACACATAGTTCTTATTGTCATCATTATCTTACAAATCTGTAGTGTTTCCACATGATTATTTTTCATATCTATTGAAGTAAAAATGTATGTTGTTAATTTGAAGAAAAAATGAGAGAGAAAACTTATTTCTCAAGTACTTTATTCTTGTTAATTTTAGACAGCATAATAACCCAAAGGATGTAATTATCTGATGATTAGTATCAACAAAGTACTGCTGTTTCAGATCACACACAATTCAAGGTGTGTAAAATTTTCTAAAATGTTAGGTGTCTTTCCAAGATTCCTGTAAGCCAATAATGTCAAACAGGATGTTGAGTATTTTTTTGTGGCGGTAAGGGAGTGCAAGAAATAAATGCTATTTTTATTTTATGAGTTGATGTTGGAATGCTTTTGTGCCCCCAAGATAACATTTTTTGCACATGAACACCCATATTCTGAAATCACTTATTTGATTTTAAATATAGAAACATGTTACAGAAGCATATTAATATTTGTGTTACAAAGGCTTACATCAGATGTGCAGAAAATCAGAATAGGTTGTGGATTTGTGGCTCCATGGATAATTGACCTGCCCAGAAAGAAATGTTATCTGATTGCAAAAGTCGACTACTTTTCTGCCTATGTGGAAGGAAATTTGGGATTTTACTGGCTTTCTTTGAGCACATGCATTCAAAGGAGATTCTGTCTCTATACTCTTAAAAAATCTTTTGCTCTTAGCCCAATTCTATTCTTCCAAGGGAACATTTCCAATGACAGTGGAGTGATCTCCCATATGATCTCTTTCTTTAAGAAATGATTATGTTTCAGAACAGATTCAATTGTGTGGAGTTACATGTTCTTAATTTATCTGTGTTTACTGTAAAGCAAAGTGTGTTTTGTACCTTGCTGCCATTCTATGCCCTTTTGACAGGGAGAATGGTGGTCATTTTAGTGTATGCGCTTTTTGTGGAGATGAAATAAACTGCTTTTATAGAGCAATTAGTGACATTAAAATTGATGGTAATATGAGAGATTACATATTCTTAAATACTCCCATGTGAAAATATCTCAAAATGCTAAATTAGCTATTAGAACCACTCTCTTAAATTTATGGATGACTTCCAAAAAGATAGAAAAAGGAGAGAGAATACTGTAGCTGCTGGCTACCCTGGAGGCATCTGTTTGAAAATCACCAATTATTCAGAGTTTGAACATTAATAATGTACTGCATATTGCAAAAAACAGAGCCTTTGGCCTAAGAAGGAAAAGGAATTTAATTGGAGACCAGAATACAGAAAGAATGACAATGATGTCACCTGATTTAAAGTTTGAGACCTGTGCCTTTTCTCTACATGTTTAGAAAGACCAGATCTGAGACAGAGAAAGGAATAAAGGTCTTACTGGACAGTATTAAACCTGACCATGTGAGTGTTTAGATTCCTAAAATTTCCAGTAAGTGCTAACTGAAATGATTATTTTTGGCTATACTGACCATTGAATTTACTAATTAATATGTATGTCATCTGGTAAATTTGAGTTAGTTATTATGAAGCCCTAAATACCACCTTGTCCCTTTTGGTTGGTGATCTTCAATTGCATAAACACAATCTAAAGTGTGTTCAATATAAACTAAAGGAAGGGAGGTTTAAATAGTGTATACCTTTCTATATTTTTGCATTAGATTTTCTTGAGAACATAAATAAGAATATAGATTTCTTAGCAGATACTTTAAAGGTAACAAATAAATATGGGATTATTGAACTTTTGAAAGGTAAATTTTGTTGTGTCAGGTCTATCAGTATATGGAAGAACAAAGCTAAGAAAAAGATGATTGAAAGTGAAAAATTAAAGAAAAATACAAGCATATTGTATATTATAATTCATTTGGAAAAAGGAAATGAAAATATAATACATGAAACACATTGAAAAATGAGTTCTTCTCACTTTCATTGACAATATAATTTATAATCCAAGACCTGGTTTTCTGTATTATTTTCCAGGTCAAAGATCATTATGACTACATTGTAGTTTTAAATTTCATTATTTTAGAAAAATAATACATAAAGCACATTGCATATACCTCACCGTTTTTTAAAAAGTGCATATATGCAGTTTTCACAGTAGTTTTAAATGGTAAGCTGTAGGTAAGAAAATACAAAAGTACGTCTTTTAGATACCAGTTATTGCAATTTCAAATCCCAGTTTCCCTCCAAACCCTTTTTCAAGTGATTAATAGAGCAATTATAACTCATTATCTGGGATTTCACGTCTACAAATAACAAAATGTAGTAAAGCTTGAACTTAAAACATTGGCGGAACCCATTTTAGTTTCTCAACACAGAACATGCAATTGAACTCAAATTAGAAAGGTCAAGAGGGGCCTTTTTGAGGGCCTCTGCTCTTTGTCAGATGTATTTATTCATGTGCAGAGGATTAGAATTCATAAACATTTTGCCAGGTTTTTGAATGCGATTTCTTTCCCTTGTTGTTTTTGGCCAGGCCATGTCAATACAGCAAAATTTTGCTTCTTATGGCTTATTATCAGCAGAAAAATATGTATTACATAAACCGAAGTAATTATAAAATCAACAGGAACCATTAACTCTGCATCTGTGTAGACACATAGATGGGTACCAAAAAACTTGATTTTTAAAAATTTTAGTTATCAGAGTGTTACGTCCAAAACAAGCATTTTCTTCTTTTTAAATATCTTTATCATGAAAATGATCTACTTAGCAAAACATCTCTTAACTATTCTTTTAAGAAATATGTACAAGGTCAGTCAAAATAATACACTATTGGATTAAAACTGATTTGAGCATGGTACAGGAAATTCCTAGGGGCAACTGATTTTGAAGACATACCAGAAGTCCATTTTTTTTCTTTTTCTTGGCAAAGTTTAGAACTTAGATTTATCATTCCAATCAGTGCATGATGGATATATTTGATCTTTTTCAATGAAGCACTTAGAAACACCAGCTTGGGGTTTACAAGAAATTGAAATGAATATTTAAATGAGAAGAATCATTAGGTTGCTTGGAAAGGCATTAGGGATACTTATGTGAATAGCCACATAGTTTTTAGAATTCATAATAGAAACATCTGTGAGGTTCCCAGAGAATCTGATTTTGGTAATCTGTATTTGAGCTGATTGGCAAACAGTGTCACAGTTGCTTTAAGGCCAAATTTGCCTATTGTTATGTAAAGCCAATTAGTGGCACCCTGGGTTACTTCCTCTGAAAAAAATTTTCCCAAGAGGTGAGAAAAGCTTTAAGCAGTTGCCATTCCTATGGAATCTAAAACAAAAACATAGAAAATCTTCAAGCAAGTAAAACAAAGTAGAGGATACATCGTAGTAGAAGACTTGAGTAGTGAGTTGAGAACATGGCCATTAGATCACCTGTCAATACAAAATAAATAATGATTTCTAAGCTTATTAGGGAAAAAAAGCAAAACAAATTGTCATAGATCTGGAAGCTATTGAGATTATGCTAACGCCTCTAGTACTTAGAGTTCAGCATTTACACTTGGAATGTATAGCATGCTTTGGTTTTCCTCACTCTTTTTATAATTTGACTTCTGATTTCTTTGTCTCTTCTTTTATTTTTCTTTTCTTTCCCTCCTTGCCTTCCTCTCTTTCTTCTTCCTCCCTCACTTCCTTCATCTCTTTTTCCCTTTCTCCCTTCCTCTCTCCACTTTCTTTTTAATAACTGCTATCTCCTGTTGAGTATGCCTAGCTGCTTTCATTTGACTTGAATTTCACAAACAGTGGCTAAACTTAGTGATTGTTTGTTGATAATCTTTTTAAAATGACGTTTTGCTCTAAAGCTGCTGAAATAGTCGCTTGAATTGACTCTAGTAAGTGTTGACAACCACCCCTGAGGTGAACTCTTGAGATGTTGTTGTCCAAGTTGCTCATCAGGGGTTTGTTTGCATTGGATTCCGAATGGGGAAGTTGTTTTGCCATCTTTTTCATTCTTTAGATTATGTATGGCTGAGGCTTTGTCCATTGGGGAATTGGTGTGAATGTGGGAAAGCTTACAAGCTCCTAAATAGTTGCCATTCATGAGTAAAGGAAGGAAGAACTGAATACAGAGACAATGTGTTATATGTCAGAATAATGTTTTTCTATGGTTTTCTTTAAAACTTTGAAGACTCCATACTCTAAAAGAGAATGTATGTATAATCTGAAGAGAGTAAAACCATCTGGGGAAAGTATTATTTGAAGATACTTTTCAGTGTAAATATGGCCTATGATGTTGCATTTCTTATATTCAACAAGGCAGAGCCAAACTGATTGTGGATTTTTTGTTTGTTTCTTTATATGTTTTATCAAATGCCAAATGAAGTGGAGTTTGTTTGGATAATTCAAAACTCCATTTTATAAATATTTTGTATTGTTTGTCTTTAGGTTTTTCAGAGGGTGTTAAGGAGAATATAGGCCAGGGACCTGGACATTTCATAGGTTATGGTAACCAGTAAAGGAAAGAAAGCAGTTCTTTGCCATGTGAAGCAAACATGTTATGACATTCATTTATTTGTCTATTCATTAGTCTTTTATTGGTCATGTATTTTGTGACCAAAATATCTAATATAAGTAAAAGTGAAATAATCAGAGTGTTTTGGGAATATAACATAGAACCATTGTTTTTAACTATAGAGATGGAGGAATATTTTAATATTTAACAGATCTTGAATAAAAAAATCAGAGTGAAATGAGCTCATATCTAAGGAAAAGATTATCACATAATGGGAAAGCATAGATAAAGACATTAAGACTTCTTGGAATTGTGGATGGCTCTGTTTAGATTTGTTTTGTTTTTGGTAGAGGAGAGGTATGTTGAGTAGAATAAAAGTATATACTGAGGCTGAATCTGGGTAATGGAATATTATAAGGAATTAGAATTTCTGTGAAAAAATAGGGAGGTTTTGAACAAATGAATCGCAAGCTTTGGGCAACAAAACAGTATTTTTTTTTTTTGGAGATGGCAGAAGCTCATAGAAGAAAACAAAGCTTATTGTGAAAGTAACTGTTAGCAATTTTCCCAGATAATCAATAAACAAAATTATACTGTAACCACGATATGCTGAAACTGGCTGTAAATGACTTGTGAAAGTCAATTGTGTGTATCGCTGCTCAAATCTGAGTTCAATAACTTCACATTAGTAGCTTGAAACAGACCATGGTGGGAATATTTACACCACAGAAATCAGCAAATGCTACAAATTAGGACTACTTCTTGGTCAGTTAGCGGTTAAACATTTACCAGCACACCACTGCTACATAATGTGAAACAGGTCTTGCTCGCAGAAAAGTCAACATTTGGAAAGCAGTATCATACAAAAAATCTCTTAAATAAAACAAAAAGAAAACATTGAAAAACATAAAATTAGTAAATTAAATGAAGAAGAGATTTAAAAAGCAAATAGAAGAATACTAGGCACAAAAAATGAAACAGGGCTTGCCAAATTTGACTGTCAAATTTAAACTTACTTGCAGAAATTGGGTCAAGTTAACAAGATTTTTGGCATTTACTGTGTGCCAATCCTTCTTAATAACAATTGATACCTAAACTTCAGAGCTTATGTTGGAAAACTACACATATAGCCCTGAACAGACTTCCCTTCAGTGTTGTTAGAACTTTGGTTTGACGTGCACTTTTCCACATATATAGTATTTTCCCTACTCTGCTGTGTGGTTCTAACTGTTTTCTCATTATGTTGTATATCTACAAACTTACCTTAATGATTAAGCAAGAATATCAATAGTCTGAATTATCCAACAAATTGCATTCATTATCCTGTTTCCACCATGCCGTCTTTTGTTTATTTTCAGGCTTATTTTTAATTACTTAGTTGATGATTGCCATAGATGTTTAAATATATCATGTGCAAACTGTCCATGGTTAAGTGTTATGGAAATTATAGTATACTATTTGGGTTTCATATGGAACAGAGGCATCTTCTCATAGTCTTCCTCCTTTCATTCATTGGCAGATGTATTATATAACCTACATTTCTCTAAGCCATAGTAGTTTTGGATAAAATTCAGTTAATAGAACAGTAACTATAGTAATAATCTCAGAGTCCGGCTCACTGGTTTCTCTTACCTTACTCAAGGAATTCCTTCAGTATCTCATGTGAGCTGATGACCATGACTGTTCCCTTTACCTCTTGATCTTCCTGTTACTCTAATAAGACTCATTAGACTTACGTCACTGCTGTTAACCAGAGATATTTCTTTATTGCTGTGTTGACATCACCCTGCATCATCTACATTTAGGGAGGATGCAGGCAGACCCAATCTGAATAATTTCGATGGTTTGTCGGTGAAGTAACTTGATTGTCAATACAATCACCCTGATTCTGATTCCCCCCCCCCAAATCTATTTGGCCAAGAATTTTAATGACTTCAAATAAAAGAGGTTATTTTGAGAATGACTTATGAATCACAATATGGATAAAATTATAACCAGATTTACTTACACAGTCAAATTAAACATACACAACTAATTGCAGACTTCTCTTAAGACAATTATTCAAATGAGAGTTGAGTTTTAACCACCAATCCCCCCTCCCTAGGGAACTGATAATAATTCATTAGCATGGAGAGTCAGATCTATATCATAATCTACTTTCCTTGTCTTCTTGGTCTTGATCATCATATTCTTCCAAAGTTCTGCAACATCTTTGACCCTGACAACTGAACCCTTTCAGCATTTTGCCTGAGTCGCTTTGCATGTTGCAAGGGGACTTTTAACTCCCTTTGTAAGTGAGTTTGTGGCCTTGTATTTAAAAATATAATGTGTTGCTCTCATACAAAATATATAATCTCACTTTGTTTCCTAGAAGCACTGTAATATAGTGGAAAGAACATGAACTCAAGAGCCAGACTTTGTTTCCCTATTCTCTTATGTCACAGTGCTTATTTTTTTTTGGAATTTTTAATTTTTGAAAAATTGTTTTTAATTGTAAAATATAATACTTATACAGAAAACTGCAAAATATGAATGTTCAACTCAATGAAATATCACAGAGATCACATATGTAATGATCAACCAAGAGATAGAGTAATGTCAGCATGTCAAAAGAACCCACATTTCCTTTCTAACTAGTATGCCCTATCTCTTTTCTGAAAGTAACCAATTTTCTGATTTCTAACACTACATTTTAATGTGCAAGTTTATATCCATGAAATTATAAAATATATAATTCCTTTCTTGCTCATTTTCTTCAACATTATGTTTGTGAGATTTATCCATGTTGTTGCAGCCAGCTATAGTTGTTTCATTTTTATTAACAGATAGTATTCCATTCTGTAAAAATAATTTTTAGGAAAATGTCACAATTTATTTACATATTCTACTTTTGACAGATAAAGGGAGTTTTTCCAGTTTGGGAGCTATTGTATGTAATGTTGTGACGAACGTTTTATATATGTTTCCTGGTGCACTTGTACACACATTTTTATTGAATATATTTCTACAAGTGGTATTGCTGAATTTATGCATGTGTTTAAATTTTGTGGATGGCACCAAACTGTTTTCCATAGTGGTAGCTACAATTTATACTCCTACCTGTAGCATACAACCGTTTCCATGGTTCTGTATCCTTCCAATACTCCATATTGTCAGTCTTTTAAAATCTTAGCCATTCTGTTGGATGTGTAGTAGTATATCATCATGGTTTTAATTTGCCCAGATACTAATGAGGCAGTTCTTCATCTATTTATTGATCATTTGTAGTTACTGTTTCTGATGGATCTATTAAAGACTTTTGCCCACCTTCATATTGTCTTTTTCCTTACTGATTTAGCAGTTCTTTGTAGGTTCTAGTGTTGGTTTCACGTGCTGAAATATCTTGTCTTTTCACCATCCTTAGAGGTGACCTTCGATAATTGAAGGTAACTTTTTATAGTGGTACAATTTATCAGTCTTTTCCTGTAGGATAAATTCTGTTTGTATTCTATTTAGGTATTCTTTCTGGATTCCCAAAGTCACGAAAAGATTATTTTTATCCTTTCCTTACTCTTCTCTGAAAGGTTTATTTTTTGACTTCAACATTTAGATGCACAGTTTATCCAGCATTGAATTTGTATATGGCATAATATAGGGGTCAGGTTTGTTTGTTTGTCTCAGCGTGGATATAAGTACCACTTATAGAAAAGACCATCCATTCGTTGTAGCTCAGTAGTGTTAACTTTGTCGATGTACACATGGAGAGTCTATTCTATTTCACAGGTTTTTGTCTTTTTATGTGATGCTATCGGACTGTCTTACTACCTGTAGTTTTATTAAAAGTCTTGATATCTGATAGAATAAATCTTTCACTTTGTTTTTCTTCTTCAAGACAGTGATGGCTACATTTGAACCCACTTCATTTTTAAATAAAGTTTTAGAATTAGCTTGGGCGGTTGTACAAATCACATGTAAGTGGATATAAATGGGTTTAGTCACCAATGAAGACAAAGATGATTACATTGTAATAACAGATGTGTTTATAGGGAAGCTTTCTGTAATATAATATAATTATGAGGAAAGTTTGAATGAAAGAAATGAAAAAAATTTATCCACAAGAACTAACTGAAGGAAAACTCATAGGACTATATTAATACCAGATAAAAATGGACTTTAAGGCAAAAAAAAGGGGGGGAAATAGAGATCAAAAGAGATGCTTCATACTTATAAAATATTCTATGAACCAAGAATATAAAACAATTCAAAATTTGTGTGTCTAAGACAGCATAAAACATATTAAGCAAAAATGGAAAGAACCAAATAAAAAAATAGCCAAAACCACATCATAATAACAAATTTCAGCATATTACTCTCAGTAACTGATAAACCATGAAGAAAATAAACATGAAGGGTGATAAGGAAGATTTAAACACTTGATAAACTTGCTATAATTTGAATGTATAATGGATCATATATCCCCTAAAATGACAGAATATCATTCTTTTCAAGACATTCTTAACATTTTAAAAGATAGACCATATGTGGAGCATAAAGCAAGTTTCAATACATTTTGACTAATTGAATTTATACATAGTAAAATTTCTTACCACAATAAATTTAAACTAAAATCAATATTAAGAGGTAATTAGAAAATCTTGTATATTTTGAGATTTCAAATACACTCTAATTCATGTGTCCAAAGAGATCACAATGAAAATTTAGAAGGTTTTCTGAAATAAAGCATTATGAAAATACAAAATGTGAAAACTTGTATGATATATAAAGCTGAACTTAGAGAAACATATAGTTTTAAATGTACATGTTAGGAAATAAGAAAGCTTAAAAATAATATTATAAGCATACATGTCATGAAATTAGAGAATCAAAGCAACAAATTAAATGCAAAGAAACCAAAGGAAATAGAAATAACAAAACAGAAAACAAGCATATATTATAAGATTTTTAAAGTCAAAGGTTGTTTCTTTGAAATAAGTAATAAAAGTGATCAGACTCTAGTAAGACCGACCAACAAAGAGAAAGCATGCATGTCCTGCACTGGGAAAGAAAAGGGGACTTTTACAAATTTTAACCTTATTAAAAGGATGACAAGAAAATATTAAAAACAACTTTATGTAAATAATTTGAAAATTTATGAAATGGAATATCTGAAATGGAAAAATTATAATAAAAATACAGCCTTGCAAGACTGAATAAACATACAGAAAATTTGAGTAGCTCTTTAATTACTAACAAAATAGATTTTTTAAAATTAAATTTATAAAACCCATATAGTTTCACCAGGGAATTCTACCAGGAATTTCAGGAAAAAAATAATACCAATCACAAATTGTTTTAGAATAAAGGAGTGGAGGATAGGAAGAATATATCACAACTAATTTTTTGAGGCCTGTGTAATACCGACACCAAAAACTTAAGAGAATATTACAAGAAAAAAATATTAGGAGAATCTTTCTCATAGTCATAGTAGTTAAAACCCTAAAGAAAATATTAGCAGTTCATCAACATCTTAAATGTTCATAAAATTAGATTTACCCTAGAAATATAACATATTAACTTTCCAAACTAATAATTCATCACATTAAGACAATGAAGAAGAAATATAACTATTTCAATAGATGTTTTAAAAGCAGCTGATAAATTATCCAATCATAACGAACAATTTTTACAAATAAAAATAAAAGACATATTTAACTTGATAAAGGATATCTACAAAAAATTCTACAGTATACATTAGGTTTAAAGGTGAAATATAGAAATTATTCTTTTAAATCGTAAACAAGACAAAGATACTCTTACTGCTTAATTTCAGCATTGTTCAGGGAATCGTAGACAGTGAAATATGGTAAGAAAAAGAAAAAAGTATCAATATTGGAGAAAAATAAATCTTTCACTATTTACAGATGATATGTAATTGAGTGTGAAGAAAATCTATTAAAATATGTTTATTTAAATTATGATTTAATATGTAAATTTAACAAGGTTGATAAAAATCAATGAAAATTTAAAACATAAAAGGTTTAGTAAAAATTATATATCTATGTAACTGTCATAACTATAGGAAACAAAAGTTTAAGAATATACTGGTTTTATATAACCAGTTATCCTTAAGGGAAACTGAGTGAAGAGTATATGGGAATTCTGTACAATGTTTGAAACTTTCTGTAAACATAAAATTTCTTCAAATTTCTTCAAAAAACATTTTAATACTGTTTGTTTCACATGTATATTTTGTCTCCCCACCATTTCCATGTCTGACCACTACTATACTATGTCCTATCATAATATTCCATACATACTTAAAAGCAAGCAAAGGGTGGAGTTCCATCTTTAGAAACTGAACAGACATTTTGGACAACACATTCTTGGCAATGGAACCTAGACAACATTTATCAGACATGGTATGGAATGTTCTCACTCTGCATTACAAAAAGGACAGCTGGATATCAAATGATACAGAAATGAAATAAGACAAGTTTTCTAACAAGCTGTTTAAACGATTTTCTTAAAGAAACCTCTTACTCCGCTGCCAGAGATCTTGAATAGCCTCCTGATCATTCATCAGGAAGCAATTCTTCACGTAATTAATGAACTTGGTTTCCAGTTTGGGAAGAGAATCACCTTTTTCTATACTTGCTTGCATTTTTGCTTTAATGTTTTCGACAGAACTAGGTCCTTTTAGCATTTTAGGAGTTTTTTCTTTCCTTGTTTTCAAATGATTCGTTACCTTTTGGTCTTGATGTTGGTAGGTTTGAGTCTTTTCCATTCTGGTTTGATTTTTGTGCATTTCGGCTGGAGTATCTTGTATAGATTTCTTCACTGGGCTTTTTCTTCAGCTTCCTCACCCTCATCATAATCATCATCTTCATTATCAGCAAGTTTTACTTTTTTCTGTGTAAGCTCACTACCACCTCTAGGGGCAGATCACTTTCTAGATATACTTAGAGCTTCATATTCTCCTCCTCTTCATCTTCTGACTCTGCATCTTCCTCCACAGCTACTAAGTGCTGTCCACTCATATGCACTTGCCCTGAACCACGCTTCAACCATAAGTATAGGTGGTGGTATTTCAAAGCCCATAATGGAAACTGTTGGCTATACAGACATTTTCAAAGTTGCCAGTGTTAATTTTAATTGGACTGCCTTTATATTTCATTGCTTCTGCTTCAACAATGTGCAATTCATTATATGTACCGAATCCTAAACTGACCATTCTTAAAGAAAACTGGTGCTCATTTTCATCATTATCCACATTAAAGTGATAATCTTTGTTAGATTCAGTTCACAATTGAGAAGATAGTTCCGAGGCCTCAGGGGGTTCATGACCATGTCTGTCAAATATTCCATGGAGTTGTGGCATGCACTTAGGTGGCAGAGAAGACAAATGGAGGTAAATGACTCCTGCTCTAGATAACAAGCACACAGGACAAAATCATACCAGGAATGAAGTTTTTAAAATTAAATTATAAATATACATATTTTATATATATATATATATATATATATATATAGTGTAAGTATATACACATACATAATTTACAAAAACTTTAAACATAACAAATACCTAGAATACATCTATCTGAAAATATGACCATATTCATAAAATTGTAAAATATTTTTAGAGAAGTTAACAAATATGTAAGTAAATTAAATAATACGTATATGGATTAGAGGTCTAAATATTGGGATGATCCCAATTCTCCTCAAATTGGGCTAAAGGTTAATTTCAATGCCTTTCAAAATCTCATTCCATTTTATAGTCATGCTATTACTTTTTCTTCCTGCTCAATTGGAAGCAACCTTTTTCTCCTCTAATTATTGGCATGGCCATTCTGCCTCTGCTTGCCCTGGGTCTTTGTTTCTTTTCCATTTTCCTGCATTTCTGATCTATAGAAATATCTGCCTACATGTCAGGAAACCCAGCCAATGCATAGGAGACAATAATTGTTTAGAAATTGTGCAACGGCAGTTCACCTTAGAAAACAAGATGAATTATCACTGCTGTTCTGATTCTTCATCTTAAAACCATACCCTGATTACAGCAGGTAACCAAAAGGAAGAACCCATTTTATTTTGGCTTGTTAACTATGGAGAGCAGAATAAAGGTCATCTCTTCATGTTTTTTCTTCAATTAACCGTCCATTTATTCAACATTTTTAAAATGTCTTTCCTATGCAGTCTCCATCTTTGACTTTAAATGGCTCACAATAAAGTAGAGAATGGGAAAAAATGACTTATTACCACATAATGTATTTAGTAAATAAGAAGATTTGTTGGGAAAAGGGCCATAGGAGTAGAAGAAATTTGCTCTGGTAGAGAATTTGAGGAGCAGGCAATATTTGTGCTGGTCCTTGAATGCTTGGTAAAGTTTTACCAATTCAAAGAAAAATGAAGAAAATATTATAAAGAGGGAACAGAATAGATAAAGGTACAGAAATATTAAGACACTTGGGAATTAAAAACTATTAGGGAAACATTAAAACATAACAAGAACACTAATGAGACTATTTAATAGATCCTTTGCTTGCTTGAAGTATACATCCATCCTCATACATCTGTTACGTTTGCAAAGGCTTTGTTTAGCTTTTTTTATGTTCTGTTCTGAATCATGCAAATGAAAAAAATCAGTGAGCTGTTTTTCATGTCTCATCAGTACAGCATAAATTTTAAAACTCTTACTCAACAGCATCTCCAGGAATATCTGTCACCTATTTCTACAGATGAACTGTAGGCAACTAAAATGATTTTTTATGATTTAAATAATCTGATTCTAAAGAACCTGGAAATTACTTATAAGATGATAATGGCCACAATTTTATGGACTTTTATGGTGTTTTAAAGTAGCTATGATACTTAGAATGTATATGGTGTATGCAACTTAACAAACATCTGAATCATGTCAATACATTATCACAACTTTCTGAAAATGATGTAGAAAAATAAACTTCCCTGTCACTGATCCAGAAAATCTGTGTAAAAAATTGCTGTGAGTAATGCTTGTGATTAAGCTTGAGATATAATTAAGCTGGATGAGAGCTTTAAGTGTCAAGAGATTGTGTTAAGGTTATCTAGTGTATCCTCAATAATTATAATGGAGTTATAAGATACACTAGATAACTTAACAGTGTTGCTTGACAAAGATGGCATGATGAGTGTGTACTACTTCCTACATTTGCCTGTGCTTTATCTTTCTGTAACTTTTTGCATGCAAAAAATTGTCATTTGTATAAATTACTTCCTTAATTATCTTTTAATAATTTTTATAATGCTGATTTGCCTCAATAGCCAATGTTTTTGTTGTATCTAATCACCTAAATTAAATACATGGTAAACGTTTACCACATATTCTTATTTTCTACTCCAAATTTATTTAAAAAATGAATATTTCATATTATTTTATTAGTTATTAAATTATGAATAATGACCAACACATACGTATTTATTAAGTGGATGCTTCAATCAGATGTTGTTAGTGCTTATAATTGTGAGTGATTAAATAAATAATTCTGTAGAAAAGACAACCCAATTCTGTGGTCCCTCCATACAAGACTTTAATTTTATAAAAACAAACTCTAAATGCCACTTCCCTTTTGCCAATGGAGATAATATTATCCATTGCATAGCTACCAGAGAAAAAATAAAGAACCTACATTGAGAACTTTCTGAATTCAGTTCTGTCTGTATGTATATACTTAAAATGAAACAAATTGGAGCAATTTACTAAAGGTTAAATCCTCTAAATGACATTCAACTAAAACATGCAGGGAAATAGTTTCGGAGGTTTAAATGATCAATTTAATTGCCTTAATTCTCTCGATTGCTTTTTAAAGTAGGCACAACCCTTTTGCATCTAACTAAAGATTCTAAATTGGGGGGTTAGGGGTGTTTGTATTTTACTGAGTCACTTATGCTTTCTATATAACCCCAGTCTTTAAAATAGCCCAGACCTCAGTGTGCAAGAGTTCAGAAGTTAGATGTTTTACATATATGATCTGCCTATAGCTTTCTTTCCAGAAAGCAGCACCTTTCCATTTGTCAGCATTTTTACCCAAACGTCACAGGGAGGCTTTTTGAAGAGCTAAATATGCTGATATCGCCTCGTGCTTTTGTTCTTAAATATTGGAACATAGACTGTCATTTCAAGATGTTTTATTAGTAAAACGTACCTGGTTTCTATTAAAATTATTTTCTCTAAGCTCCAAGAAAGGAGCGAAAAATTATTTATGAACAAAGCAGCTCGCTCAACCTTGTCTAACACATAAGAATTTTCCAAGTAAACTTCAGTTTATGATTCAGTAGTTCCTCTGAGTTGAGAGAGTGTTACTAGACTAACAAATTCTTGAAGATACAATTTGAAATACCAGATTTTTAAAATGATTTTAATGAATTTTAAGAGTTTATTTCAGAACCTTGTACTGCCACTGAGTGGTGATGGTGATTTTTTTTTCCTCTCACCAAACTGTATTGCAAATAAACCTTTTGATGTTTTAAAGGTTTTTCTTTGGCAGCTAAGAAAAACACTCTGGAAAATTATAGTTAGTGAATTTACCCATGTATAAATATCCCTGAGCTACTCTGTTATCCTATGGCATCTGGAATAAAGGTACTATTGTTTTAGATTTCATGATTGAAGAATAGAATAATCAATTCAGAGAGACCCTGAGGGGAAGATTCACTCACATATGCTGTGGAAACTTGTAATCCCTGTGTTTTTCTAGTTTTTCTTATAGATGAAGAGACATAGATGAGTTCATGCTTTGATACATCTAGTGACATCGTTTTCCATTCACACCAAATTACAGTTTGATCACCAGTTCATATTTGAGATGATTAACCTTAACATTACTAGGAAAACTACTTTTTTGTTAATCTTTTTGTTACTATGATTTTATTTGCTTTTTGGGTCCAAATAGCTGGACGACTATTTTATTTGCAAGAGCGCTAGCCGTGCACTTTCTGCTGCAACATGCCAAGCTAATTGCCACAGCGTTCTGAGGGATGCATTATCAGACTTAGGTCTGACAATTAGGCTCCATAAATTATTGAAAGCTTCTCTTCATTTCTTGCAAAACAATGTTTGCTGAGCTTCTCCATGAAAAAGTAGTGTAATTCCAGAAGATCATGATAGATTTGCAAGGTAGGAATTTGGCCTGTGCTTACACACAGACATCTGCATAGTTATGAATAAAATAGAAGTTAAATTAAACTGTACAGTTACTTTACATTTAGTTATTTGAACCTTTTCTCTACTACTTTATTCAATGGCCTTAGAATAATAGCAGCTGTGTTTCCTGGCTTTCTCTCGTGAAGTGTTCAAATGTGTAAGATGGTTAGATGTGAAAACACTGCAAAAGTATGGATAATAGACTGTCCACTTTCTGTCTATAGCAACTTCCCTGAGGTTTTGTTTGCAGGACCCAGCTGCGTATACAGACATGATGGAATTTGGTTTGTCAGGAACCTACAAAAATTACACAAATAACTCAGATTTGTAATGAATAATACACAGACATGCACCTGCTTCAGGGACTTCCTAGATTAGTCTTGCGACCAATGGAAAAGCCCCTTGGAATTCAATTATATGGATGCAAAACAGTTATTTTCTGGCTACACTTTTAGAACTAATATCAGCAAAATGTTAACTAGTTCTTGGAGCAAGCCTTTCCTGAGGATTAGGTTGTTTCAATTTGCTTTGCTTCTGTGAGACTTACTATAAAGTCATAATATTCTGCTCATATTATTATCTACTCTTCTTGCAGCTGGAGCCACTTGCAGAAGATATTCTCCACCAAAGCCCGAATATGAACGCTGTTATTTCTTTACAGAAGATCATTGAAATTCAAAGTATGTCTTTAAAGTTTTTTTAAAAAATTGAATTGGATAAAACTAACAAAAATTACATTGAAAATTACAGGACAAAGAAACATTTCTTTAGAGTTACTATAATTTGCATATATGTTCTTATGTATTGTCTTACTGTGTTGCTCTTAATGCAGCAATCTTATCTTACACTGATGACATAAAGTAGAGACTGTAGATTTAGAATCTTGTTTTTTTCATATATTTAAGGCATTTGGATTTTTATACTATTATGACCACCAAGTATTTACCCAGAACCATTAAATAAATGCAGAAATTGTGATTTTTATAATCCAATCTTAAGGAAATTTAGTTATCTCCTAATGATGTTGGAATTCAGCAATCATTTACTGATTTATATGTGTCAGGAAAGGAAAAAAATTAATGAGAAAGGCTCTGTATGGGAAAATCCAACTTAACAAAGTAGAGTTGTCATAGACTTTTTATACCATCCAATTCCCTTCACACACATACATACACACACATGCACATGGGCGCACAAACATGTTGAAATCAAGCCCAAATTAACATGAAGATCAGCATGAAGAGAAAAACCAAAGGGTAAAATTAGGTATCAAGGAGAATTGGGAAAACCTTTAGGTTTGCTACTGTCCTATAGAAGCATTTATTACGTGCCACCTTAAGAAGCCACTTTCCAGCTCCATCTGGGGGTCATAGCCTTTGCTTGTTCAGTAGCAGCTTGGAGATATGGGTTGACTGGAGTTAAATTATCCATTTATCAAACACTGTGAATATTTACAAATCAGCCATACAGGAACTAAAGGTAATTCTCCACTTAATCTTGCTCATGCTGGGATTGAGGGCCATATGTACTCAACAAACATTTATTGACTACATGTCATAACTAAAATAAATTATAAATTTCAAAGACTTTTAGGGAACAGAAAAATAAACATTCAAATGCTGGGGTGCACCTATTCAAGCCTCTGATATTAGCCTAAAGTAAAGGAACTGACAGAGACAAAGAAGAGAAGGCAGGAGGTGGTTTCATAAGCTTGAGAAGAAAATCCTGTCATTGTCTTGTTTTTGTCCTGTTTCCACTGGGCTAGATAAAGAGGGTCTATTACGTGTCATTCTAGGTTTCAAAGCAAGGAATCTTGAAGTCATCTTCAACAGCATTCTCCTGTTCATCCACGTGCAATCCAATGTCCCCTTTCAGGTCATTAATAGAATGAAAATATCTCAGTCTTTATATGTATTATTATCTTTTTCTGAGCATTGTTTAGCCATTATATACACAAAGTGTTAAAATTGATTGTTCCCATGTATATTCTGAGCGTATTACTTCAATAGGGATTTTGAGTTCTTATTACATGTTGATCAATTAACAAGGCACAGAGGTGATGAAGAGGAATAAGGCAGAGTTTCTGCATCAAGGTGCTTACAGTCCAGTGAGTAAGAGACAACCTAGTAAATAATTCCAATACAGTATTCACAGAGTACACTGAGGTCATGGAGAAGAGGTGATCTTTTTCTTCATTCTGTTTCAACTGGAGGTGAGAGGGACTGGAAAGTAAGGAAGGCTGCTTGACAGCCATATAGTCTGAGCTTGGTTCTTAAGGACTGAACAGCATGTTGAATAACTGAAGAAGGAGTGAAAATGCTTTGAAAGGAACAACAGAAATGAAGCACTGTATTTCCACGGAGGTATAAAAAGTCATAATTTCTGTACATCTTTAGAAACTCTGCTGTTGCCTTTGTATTGTATCTAATTTCCTAGTAATGACTTTCCGCTGCGTAGTTTTTTCCTTTTACCACTGATGTCTTCAAGTGACCTTTGCAGTCTGCTGTAGCCAAACAAACCTGTTTGATTCTCAAAAGACTTACTCTACTACCAAAAGTTGCTGTAGGAATATCCTGCCACTAAGGATTGTCAATTCCACTCTTCTGCCCCAAACTGCATTTTACACCACCCAACCTTGACCACTTGACTGTGAAATCCATTTCCTTCTAAACTTTTATTGAGTACCCTACCCAGCTTGGAGCATTATTGCTGATCCAATAATGCCATAATTTCTCAAGACAAAGATGTTTATTGGTAGATTTAATTTTAATGTTTCTCTTGAGTTTTATTTATTTAAATGTCTGTTAGTTCTGGTTCCTAAATTTGAGGATAATCATCAGGAGGACAGGAATCATATTGTTTTGTCACTGGATGTACCTCCAGGAAGCATTGGCAGCAGATTTGAGGTGCATGGTTGCCTGGGAATGAAAAGTAGGCAGATTTGAGTAGGTAGGACTTGAATAATTCTTCAACACCATAAATAACAAAGGCCATAAGCAACCAGAGCTCCTCCTTCTGAGTCAGGGATATATGGTGTAGTGGGCACTGTTTTTGGTATACCCAGAAACAGTGTACTCCTCACATTTACTCAAAAGGAGTCTGGTTTTATTCATGAATCTTTGTCACCAGATACCATGCAACTCAGGGGAAGTTCGCTTAGCTCCATCTCCAGGGGAGCTGTTTTTAGTCTAAGTCAGTCGACCCACTTAACAGTGATTGGTTAAGAAATGGGTACAAGACCCAATTCAGGCCAATGAAAATCAGGACCAGCTTTATGGGCATTCAGCCTGCATGGTCACATATGTCCCACGTGTAGAAGGGCCCCATCCTTAGTGTAAGGCTCTTACTGTTGCTGCCTTAAAATTTTCACTGAGTTTTAAAGAAGCAGTCAACATTTTCATTTTGTATCAGGCCCTACAAATTATGTAGGCAGTCCTGATGAAAGTCAAGGTAATGGTGACGCAAAAAAACGTTTACCAGGAAGGAATGATAGTAGCATCACCACAAGGACAACTTAAATGTCAGTTGAGAGGGATCTGAATAGTGGGTGGAGGTTGTAAAAAGAAAGAAAACACAAGATAGGAAAGCAATCCCTCGTTTGAGAAATGGCATGAACATTGGTAGAGAGGAAGTGTTTCAGCACTGCGGCTTTGACTACTCTGTGGTACATTTTTATGTGGTTATAATTGCATGTTTTGGGGGCCACTCTTCTAGACTAAAGGAACAGAAAAGAGCCCTCTGATGTCCACTGAGCAATAAAATAGAGTGGATATTTTAGAGTTTCGAACTGCATAATGGCTTGGGAAATTTAAATTATAGGCTCCGTGCTTAGGAAACAGTGCTTGATTTCCTGTTTTACATCCCATGCTTCCATTGCACCTGCTTTTTTGGTACTCCAGGACCCTAATTGTGTTCTTCATTTCGCCTTTGGCAGAGAAAGTGGTAGGGACAGGTTACATAATTTGTGAGACCCAGCTCAAAATGAAACTGTGCGAACTCTTCCTTGTTAAAAAAAAATTAGTAATTTCTAGAGGGTGACAGCAAAGTGCTGAACCAAGCATAGGGTCTTTCTGAGAATGGGCCACTTCGCAACTGTACAGGTTACCTATTATGAAGCCGGCCCTGAAGGTAGTCTTTGTTCAACGGGAGCACTTCCTCTTCACATCTGTCTCTGAGTGTCACACAGGTGCCTCCTTTCAACTTTGGGGAGTGTTCAGATTTCAGCCCACCTCTTAGCCCAGGTTCTGAAGGGTTCTTTTGTGCTGCAGTTTGGAACAACAGTATCAGAAAACTATGTTACTGTTGAGAAGCAGGCCTTGTAGCATGTGGGAAACATTCAGGCAAGTTTCTAGATAGCCTTATCCCAAGGCACATGGCAAGGTGCTGACAGGTCTCCTGTGAATTTCTTTTTGAGAGCTGAGGCCCCCAGCTGAGGGTATGCAGGTGCTGGAGACTGTGATTAGCATTGGCTCCTTGCCTGGCCACATGTATGTGAATATTTTCCAACAGGATCATTTATGTTGTCCTGTCCTTGTTTATGTTGCTCATCTAGCTGAGGAGAAAAGGCCTTACCAGGCCACAGCAGGGGAACCATTTCTCCTGACAGGTGAAGACCCTTCCTGACAGGAGAGGGTTTAGTTCCATCTTAAGATGATAGATGGCATATAAGGATCAATATATTTGAGATGACAAAATGGAAAAAAGTTTCACGTTATTCCTTAAGAAATTAAAAATAGAACTACCATATGATTCAGCCATCTCACTTTCTGAAGACTTACCAAAAAGAATTTAAATTAGAATCTCAAAGAGATGTTAGCACTCCCGTGTACATTGCAGCACTATTTACCATAGCCAAGAGATGAGAGCAACCTAAGTGTCCATCAGTGGATGAGTGGGTAAAGGAAATGTTGTATAGAAATAAAATAGAATAGTATTCAGACCTCCAAAAGGAAATTCTGCAGTATATGGCAACTTAGCATAATATCTTTTGATGGCAGAGATTATTTCTGCTGTGTTCCTGTTTGTTTTTAATTGCCATGTCTTTTGCACAGTCTTTGGCATGTACAAGGTGCTCTGCAAATGTGTGTTGAATGAATGAATCAGCTAGTCTTTCAATGTTTGCCACATTTTTTTTTCTAAGCCTGGATTGACTTTGGTAACTAACCTCACGTATTTATACTCCTTGGCACACTCATGCAGAATGAGGGATTAAGAAGACCAAGCAAAATACGTGAGAGCCCATTTCTTCTCCTTCCTTCACAACCCACAAGGATGAGTCATTCCTAAATTAGGAAGAACATAGATTATTTTTCTGAGTTGCCATTTCCATTGGTAAGCTTGGGGTGTCAATTCTCAGAGCTGGATCTAGCACTTGGCTGGCTGGCTATAATAATCAGCAAGTGATGCCAGTAACGAGTTAGCCCAGAGTGAGATAAAGAACTCTCATATGGATGTTTCCTTTCCTGAAACACACCCTGCTGATCTACTGTGTGCATGCACTGTTGAATTCTTTCATTCTTCTGCATGGCATGAGAGCACCAGGGTTCTCAAACACCACTCTTTATACCAGTGCTGGCCCATTATAACATTTTCACTGATTTAGGAGGGGAGGAATCATGAAGTGAGTTTTCCATAAAACTAAAATTATTTAGTTTGAAAGGCTATCATTTTAAGTTCTAAAAATGTATAATGATTGATATTGATCAAACCCCAAAATATGATAACCACAAGAATGGAGCCATAGTTTCCTTTCATTTGTTTAAATTTCTTAGTGAAAAGAGTATTCCTTTTAAGTGTCAACCAATTTCGTAGACTTCCTGAATGATAATAATGATAATCATAGTATCTTTTGTTTTGTGGATCAAGGATATGCATATGTGCACAAGGATTTGAGGATTCTTTTACAATTTTACTGTAAGTGTCCAGTGGTTTGCCTCTAATAAGTTGAAAAACACTGGTGTGGAAGATTTTTAAATGATATGAATTCCAATATAATCCTCTCTTCCACTCACCAACCATGTGACAACAAGCAAGCCACTTGTCTGAGGAATTTCACCAAGAATGGCATGGCACATCACTGGAATTGCTTTTCTAATTTGGTGCTACTGTGGCAACAAAGTGACAAATAGGCAGAAGAATCCTAAAAGAACAGTAGAAATTTTCCCCCTGTAATCCCACTTTCAGTTTTCCCCCAATCTAGGGATTCTCCCTTATTTAGTGAATTGAGGTCTTTTTAGAATTTCTTATTATGTTAACCAAGGCAAAACGGTGGCATCAGGCAAGAATGAGGAATGGACAGTACTTGCAATTTCACCATATGTTCTTGTCAATGTGTTTTATATAAATCGAGGAGCGATTTCCATGTTTCTTATATATAAAATTTGTGAGTATTACTAATCCTCTATTGTTTTAAACACACACACACACACACACAGACACACACACACACACACACACACAGTATTATTTAGGGCAATGAGAAATGAATTTATAGTCCTCAGAAATTATCCAACTTTTGAGGACATTTTGAAAAGGGACATGATTTCTTTTGTTGAAGCAGAATGTTACAAGTAACTCACGTAATTGACTAAAGCATAGTCAGTTATCTGCACGGTTCCACACCAGCAATATGCAAAGCACACTCTTCACACATTCTAGAGAAATAAGAATGAAATCACATTTTTCCTGGGAGATTTAATAGGCAAATATATTTGACACCTACTCCTGGTCAGAACTGTGCTTGATTTATGTTTTGTATATGTGTTTTTGAGTGAATGACTACTTCTTTCTCCTTCTCTTCCCCTATGTTATTGTTATTCTTTACTCTTATTCTTCCTCCTCTTCTTCCTCCTCTTTCTATTATTATTACTACTATTATTATTATATCTGTAGTTCTGGGAACTATTCTTAGAAGTAACAACTGATACTAGGAAAGAATGAAGGAATGCTGATTTTGTTGATTTTACTTTTTACTGTATTTCCAATGGAATATAACTCATTGGTAAAATAAAATACTAAATAAACACCATCAATGTATTAGAATGGATAATCAAAACATGTGGCATCTAGTTTTCTTGTTGATTCAGAGAACTGGTTATGAATTGAAGGAAAAGGCTATTAAAGTAAAATAAGATGTACTGTAAAGATAACAACCATTGTCTTCTTTTATCTGAAATACCATCCCTTCCCATCATTATAATATCCACTACCTACCCTGCTCCAAGGAGAAGGGGCATTTACATTAGATAATCTAGGAGAAAATCCACATTGTTTCTAAGCTGAAAGGAATTTGTATACATCTCTTGTTGTGGGGGATGTTACCCAATATTTTGACCTCATGGGGCTATGTACACATCTAAAATGGTTGTTTCTCCAGACTGCAACATGTGCTGCATAAATCATCTCACAAACTTTACTAGCTTCTGGCTCCACACCAAAATTAGAACTCAAGCTCAGTTTTTCTTCTTTCTTTTTGTCCCCATCTATTTCATTTTGATTTTCTGCCTTTTTTTCTTATGTCTCTCCTCTTCTATCTTCCATTTCCATCCTATTGAGATCCAGGGGAGGACAAGAAGATATTCCCAATATTGGAAAGAAACTTTTAGATCATAGTCATTTGAGGTTTTATTTCAATCAGGGAAGAAGCAAGAACATGCCTGCAAATCAAAAGATCTTGTGCTTGTTCTGAGGACAGGAGATTAGCAAGGCTTATTGTTAGATGTGAGTGGTTTAATTCAGAAGTAGAATTGGTATGATATGATAATTAACTGACAGAGAGAGGATTAGTAATTTCTGGGTTTTCTGGCTTGGAAAACTAAGAAGATGATGGTGGTCACCTCCCACAATAGGAAATTGTGAAGAAAGAAAAGGTTTGAAAGGAAATGAAAAACATTAGACTTAAGAAGACACTTTGCTAATTGAAAGTCTTGAGGGTTTGTGGAGAAGGCAGTATCCTCCTTTACTGCGTTGAAGTTATGGAGAAACATTGAATGAAATTATTTACACAACACAAATCCTGTAAGATGTTAGCAAATAATAATATAATAATATTGAGTGCTTACAGTGTGTGAGGTACTATTAAAAATTCATTTGATCTTCTCAACAACCCTGTAGTTACTATTTTCATTACCACTTTATAGCAAAGTAAACTGAGGCACATCAAGGTTCATTGTATTCCCCAAGGTTACAGAGCTCATGAGTAGGCAAAAGCAAGATTATAAACCAAGTAGTCTAAATCCGGTCTTCCTTCTTAGTCTCTAAGTTACACTATGTCACAAATAAGTTCATTCCTTTTGCAATTTTTTGTGTGTAGTTTTCCCCATTTCTTCCCAAAGTGACATATTTAGACAAAATTTAATTTAAGTTAAAATTTGGAATTTTGGAAGTCCTGGCTAATTGAGATTTAGCCACAGTCAGTTCTGGAAGCTGAGTGCCAAATCACAAGGAGCCGTGGAACTGTGTGTCCACTTTGGAGCCCTCATAAACTTGTAAAATACATATAATCAGAAAAAAATGCAAGGATTGGCAGAATTTCAAATCCCTGCCCTGTTGAGTTTAAAGCCCTGACTCTTGTCAGGTGTGAGCTGCTATTTGTCATATATTCTTTGGCTTTAGACAGAGAACTTGAGGTTAGGGCCGTGGGCCAGGCAGACCTTCATTGAAGAAAAACAGTGTTAGACATTTTCCCACTATTAACCCTGCCAACCCTTGCTTGTATCAGAGCCAGGTCAGACTTGAACACATGGCTTTGTGAAAGTTGATTTCTAATTAACCATTCTCTTCAAATGTTGAAAGTCTGGTTATTGTTATGGTAGCACCCTAATACTAGAGCATACCAGAATAAAAAGAAAAATCTGCCTCTGCTATGAGATACAACTTTTTTGGGTATTTTTTATTCCAGCTGCATCTGCAATTATTATTTTTTTCACTCACACATCTACCAAGGCAAAACTAATTATACCAAGAAAATAAAATAAAACTATGCATGCTTCTGGGACTGCAAAGTCTTTGTGGATTATGAAACAGTAGAACCACTTTGTGATCATACACTCAGGTGTTAGCACCCAGATCAATCTCACACACACACATGATACCAAAATAGGACATACTAGAAGAAAGTCAGGTTTAAGGGAAGATTATTTCCTAAGTATTTACATATATTATCTCTAGTCCTCACACAATTCTGCAGTGCACAATTACTTTCCTCACTTTGTTCGTGAATAACTTGAGACTTATTAAGTTTAGGTAGCTTAAGTTATTCCTACTGATAAGCAGTAAAACTAAGATTTTAATCTTGAACTCACTGTGATGTCAAAGCCTACTTTCTTTCTATTAAAGCATCTATATGACCTTACTGTTCCCACTTCATTTCAAAAATGGGAACAGAGTTCTACCAGATTTCTCTTCCCAAGTATAACAGGATAGGCACTATAACAGGCCTCTCCTAAGATGTAATAGAGTCTGCATACATTAAAACAAACTATTGTAATACATTACTGGGCTTGCTAGCATGTCAGAAAATAGGAGAGCAGAAAAAACATAAGCTAAAATTTAATAAGGAACAGTAAGTAACACAAAAAGAGGAATGTCTATCTCTGAAGCAAATAATGGCATCAATCTTACAATGCACAAGAAAGCTGAATATCTGCATCAAAGGGATATGAATTTGATAGATGCTAAACAGTTTTTATCTTTGTCCACTCCTGGGTTCTGGAGGAAGCCAATAAAATTTCCTCCTGGAGGAATGTATTTCTAATTCAGACCCTCAATATATGCAGAGATCAAGCCCAACAACATATGAGCTCAAATACATACATATTCAAATAAATGAATAAAATCAAATGCACAAGGATACAAGGCACTAGGGAGAGTCCGCAGAAATGAGAAATAACAGAATAATAAGCGTTATTTGTGGAGTTAAAACAGAGAAGAAGGATTACTTTCAAATACTGATAATAGATGAAGAATATTCATGTATTTTCACTTCTTCATGGAAACCCACTAAAACAATAATAGAGTTTTCTTTTTTTCTAAAGACAAACTCCTATGGATAAAGAAAGAGAAATGAAACCATCTGTTACTGTCTTAGCAGACCTAAAAAAAAGTGACTCCTAACGCAACCTTGGCAAGCATATCTCTGCTGGGATGGATACATCAGGCTATTATACCCACATATCATTGAATTGTTGACTTGCACACCTAAGGAACTGTTTTATTGTCTCGTTTTTAATTCCTCGTGTCTCCTCATTCATTGCTCTTTCTTGTCTTCACTTTTTTCCATTCAGCATTAAAATTATAACATTCATTTGCCCTTCTACCTTTCAATCTACCTTACCATCAGTCTTGCCCTTCAACTTCACCAATCTAAGAAAATCTCAACCCTTGATATACAATATAAACAACTTTTGCCAACGTTGATCTTCTAGATATTTCCCCAATTCAGGTCTTCATGTGATTGCCATGATTTACAGCAGTTTGACCTGTTATAAACTTGTAATTACCAAACCTAACTGGGCCTAGTACCATTCTACTGCTTTCTACTCTTGACCCAACTTACCTTCTTTCAGTTCTTTTAGTGTGCTGTCTTTCCACCTTCCTCAAGACCTTCGTATATTTTTCCTGCTATTCCTCTCTTTGACGGCTTAACTCCTATACACACTTCATATCTCAGCTTAATTGTCCCTTGATCAGATACACACCTTCTTACTACCAGTTAAGATCAGATTTTTTTGTTTTATAATTTCACAGAATGCAGTACCTTCATTTCAGTAGCTTATTTCACTGTGAGACATATATTCATATAGCATGATCATTTGATTAATGGCATTTTGTGAGATCTATGAAAGTATCCATATCCCCAGACACTGCATGTTCTCACTTATAAGTGGGAGTCGAACAGTGAGAACACATGGACACAGGGAGGGGAACATCATACACCAGGGCCTGTTGGGGGGGTGGGGAAAAAGGGGAGGGATAACAGGAGAAATACCTAATGTAGATGACTGGTTGATGGGTGCAGCAAACCACCATGGCATGTGTATACCTGTGTAACAAACCTGCACATTCTGCACATGTATCCCAGAACTTAAAGTATAATAATAACAAAAGTATCCACATCCTATATTTCCAATGTCAGAATGCTTGGTACATAATAAAAGTGAAAAGTAAGAGTGTGTTAGTCCATTCTCACACTGCTTTAAATGACTGCCCAACACTGGGTAATTTATAAAGAAAAGAGGTTTGATTGACTCAAGAGTTCCACATAGCTGGGAAGGCCTCAGGAAACTTATAATCATGATGGAAGGGAAAAAGACATGTCTTACATGGTGGCAGGTAAGAGAGAGTGAATGTGTGAAGGAGGAACTGTCAGACACTTATAAAACCATCAGATGTCGTGAGAACTAACTGAATATCATGAGAATAGCATGGAGGACACCACCTTCATGATCCAGTCACCTCCCACCAGATCTCTCCTTTGACACATGGGGATTATGAAGATTACAATTCAAGATGAAATTTAAGTGGGGACAAAAAGCCTAACCGTATCACTGAATGATAGAAACAATCCTGTGAATGTAATTTGGTTTCCCATGTAGGGAAATTGGAGAATGTAGGCTGGTCATCCTGACAGCAATATTATAACCCTCATACTTCTTTGGTGAGTTAACAAATTAGCTTTGATGTTTATTCATAATGATTTGTGCTTTCACAGCTTCATACCCAAGAGACTGACTCTTTCCCAGAACATGAGTATTTATTTCATCTAACACCCCTTAATCTGACTTCATGCTTGCTAAGAAAACCAGAATATCCATGTTTGTACCCATACAGGGAGATAATTCGCTATTCATGTTGCTGCTATTAGTTCAAGGACATGGGATAGTATATTACTCAGTAAAAGTTAATTTTCAAAAAAAGATTGGTTTTTAGTGCAACACTATATGCATTTTACTAATATGTGTCTCAGGGCTTGAATATGTCAAAATACTGACAGAGAGGATCCTTAAGATGTACAAAAGAAACAATTCCTACCAAGTTTTCCTTACATCTGTTATATATTGGGAGACTATCTTGGTTTGGCTTCTACCAGAAACAGATCCTGATACAAGGAGTCAGGTACAAGTAATGTATTTGCAGTTGCAAGCATAGGGAGAAAAGGAAGAGGAATAGTGAAGTGTGACAAGAGAAGAAATGAAGTGTCATTTGTCCAACTATCCTTGTAGGTATCTAGAGTTTAATTCCTCTGGAGAAATTCTGAGAGCTGATGTAAAACACGTAACTCAGAGTTATTTCATGTGAGCTGCGAGGGAGCAGAGAAATTTATGTCCCAACTCCAAGCAGTTATTGCCTGAATACTGCTCCTGGGGGGACAATATTACATTTCTGGCCAGTCATAGAGCAGGAAAGCCCCAGGGGCACTGAAAGCTGTCCTGAAAAGACGTGCTAGTTTTGGCAAATGGAAATGAGGTTGTGTGCACTGAACTAGTAAGAGTCGGGACATGTTGATGAGGCCCTGACAGTGGCTGCTACAAATACAGTTCTTTCTTGTTTTCCAGGGACAGTCTTGGTTTATGTCTGCTGTGTCAACCAGATACTGTTTGTTTCTGATTTTTCATTTTGAATGAATTATTATTATCTATAGTTTTACTATATGAGTAAGGATGAATGGTTACACCTGCACTTTGCTTTAGCGTCTGTCATATAGCTTCTCTCATTTAGCTTCTCTCATGCTTTAGTTTCTTCTGGTTGTGTGAGAAATGCATGGAGAGTAAATATAATTTTTACTTTGAGCACATGGTTAAATATATATGAAATAAAATTGATAACCCATCTCTCTTTTCCAGGCCCTTTTCTGATTCAACTAGCCTTTCCCTTTTAAGAAAAGTGTGTAGGGCCCTCACGGATACCAGTTGTAAATGGCACCTAAATTTCTGGTCTGGGAGGTAAAGGGAGAAAAACTCAACATTGCTGCCACTTGGCACACCAGTCATGGGTGCTGTAGTTAGTGCTGTAGCTTGTCACATGCATGAAGCTATAGAGCTTTTAGAAGATAGAGTTAGGGGAAAATACGAGAAATCAGCAGTTAGGTGTGAATAAAATATGTTCAGGAAATAGAACCAGTCTTCCATACAGCATTTTAAACTCTCAATGCTTTTGCTGCAGAGATTTTGTCAATTATTATACATTTCAACTTCATTATGTTTTTATTTGTTTATGTTTTGTTACATATTTTAATTCTGTTATCAACGCTATTGGCTGAAACGAGCTCAAAAACAAGTGTGCATGTGAATTTTAAAAACAAGTGCTCTATTTCTGTTTCTCAAGCAAGTTGATAATGAATATGTAGCTTGAACAAAATGTTTGTAAATATTCATTATTCATCAAGGGGACAGAGTAAAATCATAGAAGAACACTGAAAGCACAGTGCTGTTAAAGAAGCAGCAGTTTCTACTTTAAAATGTAGTTATTATTGACCAAAACAAATAAAAACTAAAACCAAAAGGAACAATTTAAGAAGTGCAACTGCAGAAGGTGCATTTATATAATACTCTATAAATGTGAATTTTTATTTAGATAAACTATGATTTAAAATTTTGTAAATCAGTTTTCAATTTCCTGTATTATTTTTAAACATTCAGGAATGAGGTAATAATTGTTATTTCTTGACTCCATTAGTATAATTTCTTGCTCTAATGATACAATATCCTTAATTGTTTCAAACAGAAAAATCAGTAAATTTTAATAATTCTTCAATATTTTTCATTCAATTTATGAAATCAAAGCTTTTAAAAATAAACTTGCCCAAAAAAGAAAGCAGGGCATTATTGTGAAAGCTATTTATTATAAATATTGGTAAAAATGTAACACTGAAAATAAAATAATTTGGTTTTATATTGATATAAAAATTTTAATTTTGGTGGAACATAACATCTTACAGAGCAGAAATGTACTTAGATTACTTACAGTGTATACAATATCCCTAAATTTTTATAACATTTAATTATAAAGTTAATAACATTAAATAACAATCTCTTAAAAACCTAACCAAGCTTGATATTTTACCAATGAAAACCTAAACTATTGTTAAAATTTTAAAACTCGTTACATAAACAGAGTTAGGGTGAATAAAATACAGTGTTTTAGATATGTGACTGATGATGACAGTTTTAAAAAAAGCAACTTCAGCAAGGCAGTTGAAAATTTCTCTCTTAGCGTCCCCTTATCAACCATACTTTAGCAGTGTTTGAAAATCTAGAGCAATATTGAACTATTTTGCAAATTAGCTTTCTGAATTTTTATATTTTTTCTAATTAGTTGGAAATCATTTATCAAAATATTCAATAAGTGGACCTCTGACCCCATGTATGAAAGAGTAACTACTATAGAAATTGCCCTTTGATTAGAAACAAGAGAAACTATATAGATACAGATAGAGATAAAGAGATATATGATAGAGATAGAGATGTAATGATATGTAATGTTCCATGCATATATGGAACACTGTCTTTCAGACATTGGATTGCAGGTAATAAAGAAACAAAATGAGAATTCTGCAGATTCCCCAAGTAATTGATTAGAGGAAGTTTCCAGCCTGCAGCATAAGGAAGAACTCAAATAGGTATTACTGATTTGAGAATAAAGTGATAAAATTTAGAGGATCACTTTATCCTCTAAATAAAGGAGAATAAAGTGGCTAGAATTTGTGAGGCAAAATATCGGAGATGAAGTTGCCACACACACACACACACACACACACACACACACACATACACTCACAAGTACTGTATGTACAGGAGTTTCTTTAATGTTTCACTTGAATAAGTATCTTTACATGTATGAGGTGAAACTCCACAAAGCTGAGGAACTAACCAGTGGAAATTCATAGGTTAAACAACTCAAGGAGTTCACACAGAACTGGGAATAGTTTGCATTAGCCAGAGTGGAGAGGTCTTGTAATACACAAGGCATCACATAGAGACATCAAAATGGTATTATCTTAGTTATAGGACTAAACTAGGCTTACACTAAAGTTTACGTTTTAGCCATTCTAACACAGCATACAAGTGAGTCTCAAAAGTATTTTGCTTAACTTCATGCTAAAACAAAGTCCAATACACTCTCAAATAATATGACAAAATCCAATAGCCAAAAAATGTTCAAATTGCTAATGACAAGCATCCAAATGAAAATTACTAGGCATGCAAAATGTTGCAAAGGGACCACACGGCAAATCAATAAACTGAGACTGACTTCATACGTTAAGAATGTACTTTCAATATGAAGAGGAAAGTGTAAACATAATGAAGAGATAAATTTAAAAAGATAAAAACCATGCAAACTGAAATTTTAGAGACAAAACAGAAAACATTTGATATTTTTAAAAGTCCACAATTTGGATGCATTAATGGCAGATTACATAGTGCAGGTGAAACAAATTAGTGAAGTTGAAGACATAGTACTGTATACTGGAATGGAAAGAAACTGAGAAGTCATATGACTTTGCAGCATCTAAATTTGGTAAATTTTGAAGAGTCAAAAACAACACTTTTGACATTTGTGTTACATAAAATGTTCGCCAAAGTGGAATCCATTGAAAGGAGATAAAAAACAGTAATCATGAAATATTTGGAATAAAATAGTTACTCGTTTCAATATTTTAAAAATTATAAGTGAAAATATTCTGCTTTTAGCAGAAATTGTTCTGAGCTTACCAGATAGCACCATAGTTGTAGAGACTATTTCTCAACCAAAAATATTACAGTCTCTTGAGAAAGATAAATTAAAGATGCCAAAAATTTGAAACTTATAAACTATACAATTAAGTTTTAAAGATTATAGGCAATTCTATCAAAAAGGCTAAAATATTTGGACCCCACTGAAACAAAAAATACGTTTTTCATAAAAATATCAGTATATTGTATCAATGAGTGATATAGCCACAAAACTGATTAACATTTGTGATATTCAGCAGGAATAATTCTGCTTATGTTATTTTGTAAGGTTTGAATAATTAATATAAAGAAGAAGCTGGTAGCCATGCTTTGACAAACATGAATTATACAATTTTTATTTTATGAGATGAATTTTAGTTGTAAAAATAAATTTTGAATAGGACTATTTTATACGCCAACTGATAAAAATAATTTCTTGGCCAAGAAATATTTCCAAAACATATAATTTTTGTTTTTAGCCTGATTTGGCCTCAAAATTGCCCTATTTTAGATGAAAAATTACCTGGTCACTCAATTTATGGACCAATTTTCAATATTTTTTTAGTTTTGCATTTAAACAATGTTTTGGATCATAGCAAAATTCTCTATTTAGCTAAAAAATGTATCTTAAGAACGTATTAAGAAGCTTTAGAAAATCCATAGACCTAGGCCCATTGTAAACCCCAGGTGTTAATAATCTCAGTGGTTGAAGGAGATAGCAGGAGTTTCAGGTTAGCAGCAGCTTCTTTTCCTATGAGAACCTGGTGTGTAAAGATGAAAAGAGACATCATTCAAATGGAAAGAAGGTTAAAAAGCAAATTTGAGGAGTGACAACTCTAAGGCTCCCAAAATGATGATGGAATGGGGAGGTTTCTGGGTTCAGAAAGTTTTCAAAGTAGCAAAGGGCTTTGAATTGAGAAAGCTTTTGGTAGATAGGTGGCTTCTAACGCAGACTTTCTTGAGTCAACAACTGCCTATTTTTCCAAATTGTCCATTTCCAAGAACAATCTGGTTTATACTGAAGTCCCTTTACAGAGTACCTGCAGGATGCCCTCGCCTGGGTCCTGTGTGACCCAGTGAAACCCCATCTATGGCCCTCACCTCTGACCCTTGACTGTCTGCATTCCATTCTCTACTTTTTATCTTTATTGCAGATTCATTATTTGTGTTACTTTTGCCAGATAAAACAAAAATGCAGAATGCTGAAGGCTGAATAGTCCTTAAAAAGTGCTGAAAAGTGGGAAGATTTACATAGCGGGAAAAATGAATAAGGATAGAGGATATGACTGAAGAGAGAGTGTGCATGTCCAATTTTAATGGAAAACTCTTCTCTTTTGCCAGTTGCATAGCCATAGGAGAGCAACCCAGTTGTGGCTGGTCATTAATATTTGACTTTATGAATAACAGCTTCTGAAAATTCTAGCAGTAAACTTTGGTTCATTTCTCATATGTGATAATGGGGATATTCCTATGCCAGCAGATATGACTTTCTGGCACACCTGTTTCTGTACCGGAAGAAAAGACCCTACATATCACATGGAAATGTAACCCATAAATTGTGGGGTTTGAATTGGCTGCATATTGCACAGATGGTGCTATACCTTTATGAATAGAGATAGTGGTCTATAAATGCATTATTAATGTAGAATATTTTCCTTCTTTTTATAGGTTGCCAGAGGCCAAACAGAATTTAAAGTTTTGGGTTATTTCTGAGTCAAGAAACTCATACATATGGATAAAAGCCAAACTTCTAATATTTAATCTTAACTTAGCAGGATATTTTATACACATTAAATTTTATCTAAAAAGATCTCAACTATTTAAAATCCTTCTTAGTACTGACATACATATGGGTCAAAATTTAAAGGATCGTTCTCAGTCATTCTGCTTAAAGATTGCTATTAACAATGCATGCCTTCTGTCCTGATTGTGTTATGGAAGTAAAGATGTTTGTTTGTGGCCTAGACCTCTCTTCTTGAGAAACAAGATACAAAGCTTGAAAATTAAAGCCCTTGCTTCTTCTAGATGTGTATATCATGGTGCAGAGTGTTTGCTGACCTCTTCAAGAGTTCATAGAAAAATAAGGTTTTCTGCCATAGGAAATTTATTGTTACATCCAAGATTGATATGTAACATGAGATCAGAAGGATCACAATAAGTGAGAATGAGAGCAGGAATAAAACTTTCATATCATTTAGCCTACTACTATTATTTTATAAACGTGGAAATTGTGCTCCATTGTGTTCCAGTGACCTCTGAGATTAGTGTTAGATTTCGAGTCTGGAAATACTGACTTTTAGTTAGCTCTATTTTCGATGAGCTCCTTTTTTTTTTTTTTTTTTTTTTTGAGATGGAGTCTTGCTCTGGCACCCAGGCTAGAGTGCAATGCCACAGTCTTGGCTCACTGCAACCTCTGCCTCTTGGGTTCAAATAATTATCCTGCCTCAGCCACCCGAGTAGCTTGGATTACAGGCAAGTACCACCATGCCTGGCTAATTTTTGTATTTTTAATAAAGACAGGGTTTCACAATGTTGGCCAGGCTGGTCTCGAACTCCTGACCTCAAGTGATTCACCCACCTCGGCCTCCCAAAGTGCTGGGATTACAGGCGTGAACTACCACACCCGACCTTCAACGAGGTTCTTATTCATACTCTTCAATGAGTCCTGTCTCCAGTTTTATGATGGCCTCAATAATTTACCTGGTAAAAGGTACTTGCTATAGTGCAAGGTTATAAGAAATGAAGAGTAGAATCAACTACTTTCAACATGATTGGGATTACATGCATGAGCCACCACACCTGGCCTAAAATGATTTTTAAAACCAAAAAATGTACAAAAGAATATCAAGACTGTCATATTTGTTGCAGATATTTTGCAACATGCGTAATTCTTTTAAGCTAAGAATTTCATAATTGAAATTTTTTTTATGTCTACTGGGAGGTGGGTGGAGGACAGCAGAGTGCAGAGGAAGAGGCAATTTGGAATTAGTGCTGGATAAGGATTTTACCTCCTCTTCCTACTAGCTATGTGAGCTTCAAAAAAACTACCTGACATTGCCTAAATAGTTGTCACCAGGGTTAAATAAAATTACAAACTATAAATGTAGAAACACCTAGAACAGTCTTGACACATATTGGGTGCTCAATAATGCTAGTTTGTCTTTCCTATTGTCTTCTAATTTGACCCATAAGCCACTAGCCGTATGTAGTGTGTTTGTCTGAGTCCCCAAATTAGCCACCATAGAAAACGAGAAAAGAATGTCATACAGTATCACTAGCTTTGTAAATGTTATCTGCGAAGATAATGTTTAATAATAATATTTTGTGTGACTCATTACAATGTATGTACTTGTAGATGGTATATGGAATTTCCAACTTGGGTGATACTAGAATAATATTAACTTGACAGCAAGTTAAATAGTAGTGGGCACCTATGTCAGAAGGTCTTATTGGCATGAAAAATGGTTGGTGAGACTGAATTTCCTCCCCTAATGTGGCATCTGTTCCTTCATGAAACACTAAGATAAAGAAAGACCAGCCATGAAATATTACAGCTGGATGATATTTGATATTGTGGTCTAGGGAAACTAGGCCCTGGGAATGGAATTGTCAATTCAGAGATAACTTTCAAAGTTGAGAGATGTAGGGTAGGCTAAAGATACATTTTCATTGCCTACCTCCCAAATCTCTTTTAGCGTCTTCTCATTTCTATTCTGTTACTTCCTTTTGGTTTAGACATCATCATTTCCCACTTGAACACTTGCCAAGATGTGAAATTGGTCTTTCTGCCCCCACTGTTATCACCTTCCAATCTATCACCCATAATCTCTCCAAAGGGATCTTTTAAAAACATAAGCCTAATACTATACCTCGTCTGCTTAAAATGCCCCTTCATCATCCAGAGGTTGAAGTCCAAGATCATCTGTCTGTCATTCAAGAGTGTGTATTAGTTAGCCCATCCCTACCATAGCAGTCTCATCCAGCCAACTCCATACTCTTCGTATGTTCCAGTCATTCTCTGCAGTTGATGGTCGCGTGGTAAAACACAGAGACTCCGGTCTCTCTCTATTAGTATGTGCTGTTTCTGTTTCCAGGGATATCCCATCACCTCCATCTTGCTCTGCTGAAGATCAAGAAAAGATTTGGAAAGGCAATCAAGACTTCAGGATTTGCACTCTAATTTCTAATTAGACTTCAGGATTTGCACTGTAATTTCTAATGAACTCAGTCAAGTGTTATTTTTCCTGGCAAGTCTTCCCATACTTTCCCATCACCTTAAATACATGTTCTACTTATGCCCATTCAAGATCACCATGGGCATTTTACACAGAGAATTGTAATGCTTAACTAACAGGGCTGTCTCACCTGGACCATGCATTTCTTGGCATTAGGAAGCATCTTTGTGTCCTCAACATGTGGAAAAGTCTTAGCTTTCAAAAAATGTTAGTTTTTTGATTCATTGACAGAATTGTTATTGTTTGGTTCAAATTAAAAGCTTTATGATTCTCAGACTTTGGTCAGAATTAGTGATCACAGCAAGTTAACTAGTAATGGACACCTGTGTCAGAAGGTCTTGTTGGCATGGGGAATATGGGGGGACTGAGTATCCTCCCCTAATGTGACATTTGTTCCTCTATGAAACAGTAAGATAAGGAAGGGCTAATCATAAAATGTTAAAGCTGCAAAAAATTTGAGACATCTCCCTATTTCAAGAGGCAAAAATAAAGTCCTGCGAAGCCTCACTAATGTGACTGGGATGGCAGCACTGGGTCCAGAACCCTGTTATCTTACTGCCCAATCCAGCATTTATCCATCTGCCTTTTCCACTCAAACAAGACTTTTTTTTCTAAGAAGTAAGCAAACACTGCGTACCATAGTTCTTGCCAACTAGTCAGGCTGCAGAGATAGTTCTGACCTGGTGAGTCATGTCAACACCTAGGGAGATTCTCTTGCTTTGATTTGGGGCTACTCAACATTTCACAAGAAAATAGCCTAAGGGCTGCAAGAAAGCCATTAACTCTGTTCTTTCATATTTATCCCATTGGCATGTTCTCATGAAATGACCTTCTATTTTCCTCTCTTTCTCCTTTCCTGCCTCGAAAAAAGAAACATCAGTATGACATATGGATAGGCTCCAACATCAGCCAGTACATATATTAAAGTTTTAAATCAATTATTGTTCTAGTACACACCCTGAGGTTGAGAAAGAAAGAACATCCAGGACTAACAAACCTGATTGTTCTGGCAAAGTCACCATTCAATTCATGCTGGCATTTCTTGGCTTTTCTTTTTAATATTCCAACTTCATTTTCTAAAAGTTAATGATTCAAGTAGCAGTGTTTAACAGTATGATTCCATTTATTTTCTCTGTAAAAGTGCTGCCTCCTGGTCTCTTGTGGGTTTCCCATGGAGCATGATGCCCAGAGTTTGCTTAGTTGCAGAGACAGCTGTCAGTCTGAGGGTGAGTTCAGTAGGCCATGGATTATTCCTCACTTTATTGCTGTGTGAGCAAGGAGGAGATTCAGCTTGGGAATATGGGTACTTCACAACTTGGCATTCTTAGATTAAGAAAAAGACTTAATCATAACAGTTAAAAAAACAAATTACAACTGTGTATAACATGGGGAATTTTAACATAACAACTGCTCTGAGTTGGACCTATGTGAGTATTCTGATTATTACTGCTGTAACTACAATTATTATAAAGTATGATGGATGTTTTTCCTAGGCAAGTATTGGAAGTCAGTAAGGATGGTGGCTATGCCAAGGGGCTGTGCTCTGGCTGGTGCTCAGTTGCAAGAGGAGACAGAGACCGTTTCTGCCCTGGCCTCCCTAACAGTGGATGTGGAACAGACCTTTGCTCAGGAAGACAGCAGGTATGAATCTAACGTGGGGGCATAATCCAGGTCAGTCATATCCAGGCTCATTGTTGATGTTTGTGAATCTTCCTCCTGGCTTTCCTTCACCTGTCTCCTCCACTCCCACCACCTGTCCTCTCCAAAGCCACAGATGCCACAGCACATGCTTTAGGCTATTGAGAATTCATTGCTTCATTCTTCATGTGAAATGCAGAGCTGGAGTATGTGGTTGCAGTTCACAGACAAATAGAAGGGAGGAGATAGATGGTGAGAAAAATCACGCCTTATCAGATAATTGAGTGCAGATCTTTATGGAAAGAGTTGCTTGTGGGCTTAACTCCTTTTCCTAGTTATCTCTGTTTTTCCAGATGTTCTTTTTCTTTCTATAATCATTTTGAAATTGCTGATATAACAAAGAGAAAGAGGAGAGTAGAAGATGGAAATAATGCTAGACTGTTGGATAGCCAAAATACATATACGCACTCCTTATGTGATTGTCCTTGAGGTCCAACTACTGGATAAAGGTGAAATTTGCCTGCAAAGGAGACAAGACACTGTGTATAAAGGATTGTGTGAACTTGGGACTGATTTTATTTTATATTCTGATAAGACAGAATTGGTTTTAATATATCTTCTTCAGAATATAGATTCCTGGAGAAAAAAATACAGTTAACCTACGATTTGGTTCGCTTGTTCTCTTTTTAACGAATGTTTGTCAGTTTGTGCATTTGGTGTTCATCATTCAGTTCCACAGAAAATGCTACATTTAGAATTTCTTTAAAGTCTACCAAAGCCACCACAAATATACATTAATATTGGTGATTTCTATGGCTGACTTCAAGGTCACATTTCCTCAATTTAAAAACAAATCAGGTGAGGCTTTGCTAAAGCTCTGCCAGCTTGCATTCTTAAATTGCTCCTGAGAAGGAAATCAAACTCCCTCCTTCTGTCAATAACGTCACCATTAATTACACAGATCCTGCTACTAGTGCATAGGTTGGCAATTTTCCCAAGAATGCACAAATTCGAACAGTTCTACTTTCTTGCTTTTACTGGATACTCAGAGCTTAATGGATTTAACGTCTTATTTTGGCCAAGAGCAGGAGATAAAATGAATAAGAGATTTTATTTTTATGCAATTATTTTCTCTTACCCTATAATCACTTAAACAGCAGATTAGCAGTCAGGGAGAAACGTTGTATATCACTCTATTGAAAGGTATCTTTATATGTACATCTAGCACATAAGGGAAAACTTACTTTACATCTTTGATAATATGAACTAACCCCCTGCCGTTCCCGGCTAAGAACTGAACCAAGTTCATAATCCAAAGGTGTTGCAATTATTCCCAAGGCCAAAAACAGTTAGTTGTCTGTCATCTGAGGGCTATAAAATGGAGGAAACTAACATCTGTTAGTGTTGGATATAAAAGGAGTATAGCTATTCTTTAGAATTAATTTAGTATAGAAAAACTAAGCTAAGTTCCAACCTGAGTGAAATGAATCGTAAATATTTTTGCCCATTAAATTGCAGAGCTTAGATTAATTAACAATAATAAGTGGTGTTATGAGCCTCAAGTAATATAAAAATCTCAGCAGCTTGGCAGAATTGGCCCTGTAGGCAAACTTGTTTATCCTCAGGTAAATAGTGTGCTTGACTCATGATAATCTATGGGGATTTAACCTCAGCTTCAGTCTATAGTGATTTTTATTTTATGCTTCATCTGATGGCAGAGAGAGCATATGAATGTTCTGATGTGCAGGAAAGCAGAGTCAAAGCTTAGTTTCATGTTCATTTATCACTTTTAGACAGATTATATCTATTGTGATTGATTTTTCTTGTGGGAAGAAAAATGGTTTTGCTTGAAATATTTTTGATGCCTTTGAACTGAATTCCCTTTTACAGCAGAAGAAAAGAAAAATTCTTCTAGAACTGGCTCTTGCATTTCAGTTAAACCATGCATGAATTTCGTCAGACAGACACACAAACACACACATACACATACAGAGAGAGAGAGAGAGAGAGAGAGAGAGAGAGAGAGAGAGAGAGATAATGCTTTGAAAGGCCACAGAGCATTTACTCTTTCCAGGGGAATCCTATCAGTATTGTCCCTCTACTCAGTTCAGGAAAGATGACTTTCAAAATGAGATAAAGCAGCGGAAGCATTTCTGGGCTTTTCTTATGAACACAATATTATAAGCACACAGGAAATTGAAAAATTAGAAAAATCAGAGAGCTATATAGATGGAAAAGAGTGAAGGCAAGATTCTTTTTATAGGAAATTCTTGCCAGTTATTTTGGAGAACATATTGGTGTTTGGAGTGAGATGACTCATTTCATACTAAGATTTTGGGTAAAGCAGCTCTTTTCCTGGCCAACTCATATCTGACTCATTTACCACTAGTGAATAAGGGATAAAATGCTCCTGGCTAAGACCCATTGTAAGTATTTTTTGTTCATTTTTCTTGGATGGGGGAGGGGATGACAAAACAGTGCAAATAGTCATTTCGTTTTTATAACTACATTGATGAGCCTTGAAGAATAAATTACTAGGAAAAGGCTGATATGTGGAAATTCAACTTGGGGATAGTTAATTTTCAAACATAACACATAATTTTTGGGGGGCGAAAGACTTGATCACACAAATGATTGATGGGTCAACAAAAACAAAAGAAAAAAAGTCCTGAAGGGATCCAAGTTATATAGTCGAAGAAAATTAAATATATAGGCCTGGTCACATATAGCATGCCATTTAGAAGCAAGAAGTTTTCTTCTTGTTTGGTAGGATTGTGTACCGTTAAACAATTGTAATTTGCATTTGTTGGATATCTCTTTCAAAATGCTTCTGCTTTGGAAAGGTCAGTGCAGTACTCAAGTTTACTCTTGGATACCAGTTCAGGCTCTGCTGAAACTCAAGAAAAGATTTGGAAAGGGATTCAAGACTTCAGGATAATCAACTATTAGGTTTTTAGGAGAAAATTTGCATTCTAGAATGTATGACATTGTGTGTGGGGTGTGTGTGGGGGGGGGGTGGGTGTGTGTGTTTTAACTCACACAGAAACCAAATAAACTTGAAAGTTAGATTTTCAATTGTCATTTTGACCTATAAATCATGTTATATTTTCTTAACACAATCCAGTATGGTTGTCTCTTTAGTCATTTAACTTTTAACTTTTGGCTACCTTTCTCACGAAAGAGATGGTTTCATATCATTATATAATACAGAAACATGAGAAAACATACTATTCCAAGTCTGACCACTTTGTTTTTTGAGTAACTATCTAGTAGTTTGTGAATATAAAAGTGTAACAATTAGCTAAATCCAAGTATCATCTATCTGAGCTTTGATTGGCTTATCAATAGTTCCAAGGACATAAAAAATCCCGTTTTCCTGAATCTTAAGATTTATGTAGAAATATAGTCTATTATTAAATATACATTTGTGTCTAATGTACTTAGAAACATGATTTTGTTCAAATAGTTCATCCAAAGGCTTCTAGAAGCTAAATGTTCCACAAATTATTCACTCCTTTTATTTTATTCTATGATACCATTATGTTGAGCACTTGTTTGGGTAACTAAGAACTTGTTTAGACAACTTAGATAACTAAGTGTGTGTGTTAGCATGTTCTTGCATTGCCATCATATAAACACCTGAGAATGGGTAATTTATAAAGAGAAGAGGTTTAATTAGCTCACAGTTCCACAGGCTTTTCGGGAAGCAAGTTGCTGGCATCTGCTCGGCTTCTCAAGAGGCCTCAGGAAGCTTACAATCATGGAGGAAGGTGACTGAAGAACAGGTGCTTCACATGGCAAAAGCAGAAGCAAATGAGAAGGTGGAGAGGAAGGTGCCACAGACTATTTTTTTCTTTTTTGTAGTAGTAGAATTTATTCAAATGTTCCTTAATATAGGGGCTGAGGCTTGCCCATTGTGCTCTTGATATATAAGACCTGGACATTCTGTCAGTTTTTCTTGGGCAATGACACCAAGAAGATGACAGCCAGGTGAATGTTATACACAAGCTCATTGTCTGTCATCTTCATGTGACCAACAGCCACAGCCAGACATAACACCTTCTTCATTTGGAGCTTGATTGTGGACTTCACCTCATCCACTTTGTCCACCATGTTTTCGTTAACAGCCAGATCCCATGTGAGCTCAGAACAAGAGCTTACTTATCACCATGGGGATGGCCCAAGCCATTCATTGGGAATCTGCCTCCATGAGCCAAACACCTCTCATGAGGCCCTACCTCCAACACTGGGGATTACATTTGAACATGAGATTTGGGCAGGAAGATTAATCCAAACTATTATCAGCAGGCAAACAATTCAATATAAATTTTCTTTTTAATTTTCATCTAGTGTCAACAAAGCCTTAGTCGAGAATTGAGGTGAGATTTAGAAGCTCCTGGTAAAAAGAATAATCTACCCCCTCTTATTTTTCCTCCTTTTCCCAGGGCCATCATTTTATCTCTATTTTCCCGGTGTGCATAACGTGTGGTCTTGAGGTGCAGGTGAAGTCTGACTTAGAACATTAGGGATTAACTCCAATGCCCAATTATGTATTTTGGGTTCAGTTTTATATTATTTATTAAACAGTGTTTACTTTGAAAAAAGAAACAAAATTAATAGAAACCTATATAAAGTAAGATGCATAATTTAGCTTCCCATCTCATCTTTGTCTTCATTCCTTCAATCCTGTCCTTTTACCACTACAGAGGAAGAGTAGAGCTTGCCTCCAGAGTCTCCACACTTCACAGCTGTGTGCTCAAGAGCAAGATACTTGATCTTTCTTGGTTTAATTTTCCTCATCGTTAAAATGAGAGAAAAATTTCATAGAGTTGTGAGAATTAAATGAGACTACACAACATAAGAACTTAAAACAATACCTGGCTGCTTGATAAAGGTTGGTTTTTATTATTTTTCTTCTTCCTCAATTTGTTACACTTTCTTCTTTTTTTTTTTTTTTTTTTTTTTTTTAGTATCATTCTTTAACCCAGGCTGGAGTGCAGTGGTGCGATCTTGGCTCACTGCAGCCTCTGCCTCCCGGGTTCAAGCAATTCTCCTCCATCAGCCTCCTTAGTAGCTGGGACTACAGGTGTGTGCCACCCTGCCCAGCTAATTTTTTGTATTTTTAGTAGAGGTGGGGTTTTACCATGTTAGCCAGGATAGTCTCGATCTTCTGACCTTGTGATCCACCCACCTCAGCCTCCCAAAGTGCTGGGATTACAGGCATGAGCCACTGCGCCCGGCCTTTTTCTTCTTTTAATATGTTGCCCATGATTCAGTAATCTGTAATATAAGAATACAGAGGCTATACTTGGACATCTGTACCTTTAGCTGTTCATAGGTTAAATCAATCAGGACTCTCCTTTAGCAGAATGAAGAAGAATATGTGAAAATGTCAAGTTCATTCACTCTTTCAACACTCTGATTATTTCTAGGTGCTAGAAAGTGCTAGGAGCCAGGACCACAAAGCTGCCTTGTACTCAAAATGTTCACATACGTGGGGACTGTGATAGTTTTCTACTGCTGCTGCTGTAAAAAGTTCCTACCACTTTAGTGGTTTAAAACAACACAAAGTTTCTGTAGATCCAAAGTCTAACACAAGTCTCACTCAGCTAAAAGCAGTGTATTGACAGGGGTGTCTTCATTTCTGGGTGCTCTGGGGGAAAATTGGTTTCCTTGCCTTTTTCATCTTCTGGAGGTGGCCTACATTCCTTGGCTCATGACCCCTTCCTCCATCTGTAAAGCAAGCAACTTGACATCTATCTGACCTTTCTTCAGTCATCACATCTCTCTCTGACTTAAGCTGAGAAAGGATTTCTGCTATTAAGGGCTCATATGATTTGATTAGTCTCACCAGGATAATTTAGGATTAATTTCTCCACCTTATCATCCTTAACTTTAATCACATCTACAAAATCACTTTTGCCATGCAAGATAACATATTCACACATTGCTGGGATTAGGACATGGACATCTTTAGGGGGCTATTATTCTTCGTATCACAGAAACAAATATGAACCATCAACTATAATAAATGACAAGTCTTTGATAAGATTAAAATAGAGTCCCGCAAAGTGTAAAAAGCAAAACGAAACAAAACACCTTATAGGCCAATGACTGCGAAGCAAATCACAGAACCAGGGACAACTGAATTAGGGTGGAAGAATATATAGATTTCACATAGTAAGTAGGACAAAAAGCTTCCAAGATGCCTTTAGTTGAGAAGACAATCTAAGAAGCCCTTTCTTTACAAGACAATAGCTTGAGCGCACTATATATATGTTTAACTTCTGCCAACACTCAATCCAAAGTATCTTCATCTCTCATCCAAACTTTTACAATACTTTTCTTACTGGTTCCCATATCCAGTTTTACTTTCTTTCTAATCCATTTCATACACGGCAATCAGGAAGCTTTCAGAAATAAACAAACAAACACAAAACTGGGAAGCATATCTGGTCATGCCTCTGCTTGAAACCTTTCAATACTTTTCCATTTCCATTGACATAAAGATCATCATCTTCCACAGGATCCATAAGGTCTACAGGAATAGACCTATAGGTATATTTCCTGCCTTACTTCTAACATTCTTCCTCTTTCTTTTCTGATGTGGTTTCCAACAAAAATGACCTTAATTAATTTTTAATGGAAATATATCTTACATATCATAATATGCCCAAGTCCTAAGATTTTTACCAGTGCCACACTCATATAAACACCACTCGGAACAAATTCAAGAACATTTTTATTACCACCAAAAAGTTTGCTTCTGCCTCTTCCCAGTTGGTCCCACTCCCTCCAGAGGTAACTACCTTTTTACTTTTAACACTGTCGGTTATGTTTGTCTGCTCTTTAATGTCATTTCAGTGGAATCATGCAGTGTATACTGTATTTTTTAATCTGTGTTATTTCACTTCATTAAGCATGTTCTTGAGATCTATCCAGGCCACTGACAATTGGAAGTTTATTCATTTTTATTATTGTACATTTCTCCAATGTATTAATGTACCCTAATTTGTTTATCCATGCACCTGTGGATGATGTTTGCTTGCTTACACTTTGGGGCTATTATGAATGAAGCTGCTATGAATTAATTATTGTAGTTAAAACACACATGTAAAACTTACCATCTTAACCATTTTAAGTGTTCAGTACAGCAGTGTTTGTATGTGTATTGTTGTGCAACAGATTTCTGGAACTTGCTTTTGCAAAATGGAAACCCTGTAGCCATTGACCAGTTCCTTCCTCTTTCTGCCTCATCCTTCCAGCCCCTATCAACCAACATTCTGCTTTCTGTTTCAAAGTCTGACTACTTTAGAGACTTTATATAATTGGAATCATGCAGCTTTTGTCTTTCTTTACTGGCTTACTTCACTTAGTGTTATGTCCTTAAGGTTTCACCATGTGGTAGCATATGAAAATACTTCCCTCTTTTTTAAGGCTGAATAATATTCCATTGCATGTAAATGCCATATTTTCTTTATCTATTCATCCATTGATGAATTCTTGGATTGCTTCCACCTCTTGGCTATAGTGAATGAAAGCTACAGTGAACATGGATGTGCAGATAACTCTTAAGATCCTATTTTCAGATTTTTTGGATGATGTACACCCAGAACTGATATTTCTGGATCATATGCAAATGTTATTTTTAATTTCTTGAGGAACCTAAATCTCTGTGAAATCTTTACAGTTTTTCTTTTTGTGGTTACAGCACTCAAGATAGATAGCTAAAGAAGAATTTCTGGGTTGTAGGGAAGTCGTGTTTTACTTCATAAAAAACTTCCAAACTGGTTTTTTTAAGTGGCGGTGCCATTTTTCATTCCCAGGAGCAATAAATGACAGTTCCAATTGCATCATAGCCTCACCTACACTTGGTATAATCAGTCTTTATAATTTTAGCCTTTTATTGTGGATGTAGAATGATATTTCATTGTGGTTTCAGTTTTCTTCCAAAAAGCCATACTCATGTCCACATCAGGGTTCCCTTGGCACATGCCTTCCCTTCTGTTTGGAATGTTAATCTTGTCCTCTGCCTTCTGCCACCAACCCTTTATTGCCCCTCCCATTCTTTTTCTCTTATCCTGTAGATTTCAGATGAACTGTCACTTCTTGAAAAATGTTTGCTGACCATTAATCCCCAAATTAGATCAGGTCCTCCACACTTTCTCTTGTCTCCCTTACACTTCTGCATTATTCCACATGACATAATTGATTTGTGTCCTTATGTGATTTAATTTATATTTCCTCCTGTAAGCTCGTTATGAATAGAATCTGCATCCCTTTGACTTAGCATTATTTTTTTAATAGCAGTATATTACCTAACACAAATTAGGTACTCGAGATCTGTTTTATTAGTAACAAATGAGGAAAAGTTCAGAGACTATATGACTGCAAACTTTGGAAAAGAGAAGGACTCTCAGAGCAGCTGGGGTACCACAGAGTAGAGTAAGCTGGCTGGGTAGAAAAGGATCGTTGTGCAAAATTTAATGGAAGGGAATTAAAATGTTACCTTTGTAATTTGACTTATATGCTGTTTTTAGTATTAAGCTTTCACTGAGAGAGAGAGAGAGAGAGAAAGAGAGAGACTGACAACTTAGGTCTGTACATTGAACAGAGAGTGTCATGGAGGAGCGGCCTGCGTACTACTAAAGGGACAGCCAAGAAATTCTTATGGTAGTTGTGGTAAAGAAGCCAATCAATGATGGTAGAGGAAATGGAGAGGAAGGAAATCTAGTGTAGATAAATTGCGGAGAAATAGTGGATAGTTGGTAATTCATGAAATATCAATGAAAGGAGAGAGAAAGAAATCCAAATTAATAGTCTGGATGATAATGCCATTAGCTAAGAGAGAAAAAAAGTAAGAAGTTTGTTGAAGGTGACTGTGTATTGTAGAATTAAAATGTCAACATGGAGAAAAGGAAGTAATAAGGCAAACTAGGGTTGAGTAATGGTACTAAAAGAAAATCTATGTCAATTCCCTACAAGAATTTGCAGCCAGTGTATTGTTATGGTAGATTTGACTTTGTGTGTGTATGTTTGCTTTTGTTCGGCTTTTATTCCTGCATAGCCTTGCTATATGAGGGAATATATTTCCAGTCACACATTTAGATGTGGAATTGTTACACAGAAAGTTTGTACAGAGAATATTTCTGGATTTTTTAATTCTTGTATTGCAAATTCTATTTTGTTCTTGATTTAAATTATTATACTTCTAAGGAGCACTGAAATCATTCAAACATATGTATATAAACATTTCAAAAAGTATTTATGGAATGTCTACTATGTATACAAAATGATATAACATTGGAGAGGGAAGATGAAAAAGAAAAGTGAATGAGGAAATGAAAAACAGACAAAATATAATTCATAAAATGCAAACTAATATATAAATGAAAGACATAAAATATAATTCATAAAATGCAAACTAATATATAAATTAGTTATAAATACAATTAGTTCCTTATCTTAATTAGTAATTGTCTTTATTGGAAAGACAAAGAAGTCATCAGTGAGAAACACACTTACTTATAAAGAAGTCATCAGTGAGATAAACAGACTTACTTATGACACATCCTTATGAAAGTCATTTGATTCTCTGTCTTTTGCTCTGGCTTTTGTGACTTACTGAAAGTCAGATCTTTGTCCAAATTGATTAGTTATCAAAGAAATGCAAATTTTAATAACAACAAGGTATTGCTTTACATATATTAGATGGTAAACATTGAATTACGATATAAGGTCAGTGTAGAATATGAGTTCTATGAGAGCAGTGGTGTTTGTCTGTTTTGTTCATCGCTGTTCCTAGTGCCTAGAACAGAGCCAGGGCACACAGTACGCACTCAGTAACTTTTTCTAGAATCAATGGAAAAAATTAGTAAACTAAGTATTGCTAGCATGAGTGGAGATGTGGGGCTTTAGAACCTCACTGCTTTGGGAAGATAAACTATGGCAGCCAGGGTGCGTACTAATTTAGTACCATTTGATATACACAAAACATACAACCTGGTAATTTTGGCCTTGGGAATGTATACCAAAGGCATTCTCAGCTGAAGTCTCTAGAGTAAGTGTAACTAGGAAGTTCACTATAGCTTTATTCACAGTGAGTAGAGAGTTGGAGTCAAGCCCAAGTCCACTATTGGGAGAATGAATAGTTAAAATGTGGTAGATGTACAGTATGGGGATGCCACATAGAAGTTACCAGCTTCAAACTGCATAAACATAATTACATGACGGATCCAATAAATACAGTACTGAGAGATAAAATTATGCACATGTGTATAAAGATAAAATTTGCATAAAAACAGTTATCCACAAAACAATAATACACAGCTTTAAAGAACACCTGCAAATAAAATAACAGGCATTGTATTACTTGCCTTTCAGGAGGAAGAAGAGTAGAAGTAAGAAATAAGGATTCAATTAAATCAGTAAAATGAGAAAATGTTTTATTAAATAATAGTATTAATGTAAATTAACAAGTGCTATTTTTAAAATCCCAAGAAATAAGATTTAAGAAAGAATATGAGCATTTAATTTAATGCTATATCATCTCTCAAATAAAAGTACTTCCTTTTTGTTTTTTACTTTAGTAAATTATCTTATGATTGTTGAACTGAATTGATCCTTCATTAGGATATGAAATCTTTGATTTTCATTGGTGGAAAACTATCAGTGTTCACTGTGATGTTGACTTCCTAGAGAGGAAGCTTACATCTTTTGATTAGTTAAACCATTATACTAAAATTTATCTTCGCTGTGTTTATTTTGTAGTTATCTCTGAACTTACTGTTGTCACCTCCCTCCATGTCTTTTATTCCCCCAGCTTGTGTCTTTGTTAATCAAGGTGAAGTAGGCATGTATCCAGGGATGGCTGAAGTGGGAAGGCCCCAGCTTTTCATAGCACTGCTTCTCATTCCTTCAAACACAGCCATTAAAGGGTCATCCCTCACAAGGTTACTTTCTAAATGTTCCATAAAGAAATCATCTTATAAAATAATGCAGACATATAAAATAGTGACCTCTAAGGACAGGGATTATATAAAGATAATGCTACCTCTGCTGAGAGCTAGGGATATGAGAAGGGAGACTCTATAAATTGTCTCAGTGGCAGATATAAATAATTCAGTTATTTTAAAATTGTTTCACACTTTACAACTTATGTTTTCTTACATTAACTCGTTCAATTCTCATAACACTGAGGGCAGGTAAGGGATTATTATTTCTATTTTAAAGATAAAATTGACAATTTAGAGATATTGACTCACTCAAAGTCAATTTTTTTATTTTTATTATTATTATTTTTTAATTGTACTTTAGGTTCTGGGGTACAAGTGCAGATCATGAAGGATTGTTGCTTAGGCACACACATGGCAATGTGGTTTGCTACCTCCATCCCCCCCCATCACCTACATCTGGCATTTCTCCCCATGTTATCCCTCCCCAACCTCCCCACCCCCCCACTGTCCCACCTTGTCCCCCACAACAGACCCCAGTATGTGATGCTCCCCTCCCTGTGTCCTCACTGTTCAACACCCGCCTATGAGTGAGAACATGCAGTCTTTGATTTTTCTGTTCTTGTGTCAGTTTGCTGAGAATGATGGTTTCCAGGTTCATCCATGTCCCTACAGAGGACATGAACTCATCATTTTTTATGGCTGCATAGTATTCCATGGTGTATATGTGCCACATTTTCCCTGTGCAGTCTATCATCGATGGGCTTTTGGGTTGGTACCAAGTCTTTGCTATTGTAAACAGTGCTGCAGTGAACATTCGTGTGCATGTATCCTTATAGTAGAACGATTTATAATCCTTTGGATATATACCCAGTAATGGGATCGCTGGGTCAAATGGAATTTCTATTTCTAGGTCCTTGAGGAATCGCCACACTGTCTTCCACAATGGTTGAACTAGTTTACTCTCCCACCAACAGTGTAAAAGTGTTCTTATTTCTCCACATCCTCTCCAGCATCTGTTGTCTCCAAATTTTTTAATGATTGCCATTTTAACTGGCGTGAGATAGTATGTCAATGTAGTTTTGATTTGCATTTCTCTAATGACCAGTGATGATGAGCATTTTTTCATAGGTTTGTTGGCCTCATATATGTGTTCTTTTGAAAAGTGTTCATATCCTTCACCCACTTTTGGATGGGTTTGTTTGTTTTTTTCTTGTAAATCTGATTTAGTTCTTTGTAGATTCTGGATATTAGCCCTTTGTCAGATGGGTAGA
>CAUYLG010017017.1:0-80053 GCA_963573385.1 Cacajao melanocephalus
ACTGCATTCTAGCCTGGGCAATAGAACAAGAATCCCGTTCTCGCTCCCTCTTTCTCTTCCTCTTTCTTTCTCTCGTACATTCTTTTTTTTTCTTTCTTTCACTCTCACTTTCTTTCCTCTCTTTTTCTTTCTTTCAAAAAATAAAAAAAAAAATAAAAAAAAAAGAGAGAAAAGAATTCCACTGCTACTGATTCTAGGTCAGTGCCCACCGGAGGAAGAATTCAGACCTGCACCAGGCCAGATGAAAATCTGCTACCCCATCAGGAGTACTAGCCCCCTTTAACAAGAGCTGACTGAAGTGGCGTTGGGCCCTGAATAAATTTCAGTGGTAGCCAGGCTATAATAATCATGGTCCTTGGGTAAACCCCAGTGATGCACTGTTCTGGGAGGTTGTAGGCTTGTGCTATGACCCAGAGTGATACCAGCTGTGGTGGTCATGGGAGTGTTCTTATCACCCCTCCCCCGACTCCAGGCAGTGCAGCATGGAGAGAGAATCCTTCTGCTTTGAATAAGGAGAGGAAGAAGTAGAACGGACTTCTCCTTGGAAAGTAGGACCAGCCCTGCCATAGGACAATGCAGCAGTAGACAGAACCTCAAAATTCCTGAATTCATGCCACTGCTCCAATACGGTGCTTCTAGAACCACCCTCGGCCAGAAGGGAATCTGCCACTCAAGCAGGGCAGACCCAAATCTTGGCAGGCTTCACCACGAGCTGACTAAAGAGGCCTTGGGCCTTGAATAAACATCAGTGGCAGTCAGGCAGTAGTGACTGCAGGCCTTTGGTCACTGCAGTACTGGCTGGAAGGCCATGGGCTTCAGGTGCAACCTAGTTTTGGACCAGCTCTAGTGGCTACAGAAGTGTCTTTGTCGCCCTTCCCCAACTACAGGCAGCACAGCACAGAGAATCTCCTTCTGCTTGGGGGAAAGAAAGGAAAGTGAGCATGTAACTTTGCCTGAGAACTCAGGGAATTCTTTCCGTTCTTCTACACGTCTATCAGAACTGAATATCTAGGAGTCTGCACTAGAATCACAGCATACATGGGCTTAGGGCACTCTCCAGTGCTGTAATGACTGCAGTGACTACAGGTTTAGGACACTCAGCCAGTCTACTTTGAATTTCTGGAAGGCACTCTGAAGACAGTTGGGTATACACAAGGGCAGATTATGAATAGTAAAATAAACACCTAAATCTTTAATGCCCAGACATCAATGTATGTTCACAAGCATCGAGGATGTTCGGGGAACTATGACCTCACGAAAAATTATCAGTGGTACCATAAGGTACCAGTGACCAACCATGGAGAGATGCAGATGTATGACCTTTCAGAGAGAGAATTCAAAATAATTGTTTTGAGGAAGCTTAATAAACTTCAATAAGACACGGAGAAGCAATTCAGAAACAGAATTGTTTCTGAATTCTCTGTTGAGAAATTCAAAAGAGATTGAAATAATTTTCAAAAATCAAATAGAAATCTTAGAGCTGAAAATACAGTTGACATAGTGAAAATGCCTGAGAGTCTCTCAGCAGTAGAATTAATCAAGCAGAGGGAAGGATTCACGAGCTCAAAGACAGTCTATTTGGAAATATATAGTCAGGGGAGAAAAAAGAAAAAAAGAATGAAAAAGAATGAGGAACATTTATGAGACAGAGAGAACACTCTCAAGAGGGTGATGTTAAGGCATTAACCTTAAAAAGAGAGTAGAGAATAAGACAGGAATAGAAAGTTTATTCAAAAAAGTAATAATAGAAAACTTTCCAAACCTAGGGAAAGAGATAAATAAGCAGGTATAAAATAGTCAAAGTCCCCAGGCAGATTCAACCCAAGGAAGACTACTCCAAGTCATATAATTATCAAACTCTCAATGATCAAGGACTAAGAAAGTGCCCTAAAAACAGTAAGAGAAAACAAGAACATAACATATAAAGGAACTTTAATACATCTGACAGTTGACTTCTCACTGGAAACCTTATGGGGTCAGGAGGGAGTGAGATGACATGTTCAAAATGCTGAAGAACAAAAGCAACCAACCAGAAATAGTGTACTGAGCAAAGCTATCCTTCAAACATGAATGAGACACATAGAATTTCCCAGACAAGGGTGAGTGGGGAGTGGGATCCGAACCCCTGGGGCGATGTAGGGGAGGCTAGTGGCCACCATTGCCCTGGTTTTCTACCAGTGTCCAGCAAAAACAGCGGTGGCACAAGGTATGGTGGGGCAACCCAGGATCCCCCAGGACCCTTGGCTCTGCACAACAAGGGGCCTGTGCTTGCCAAGGCCGAGGGGCAGAGGTGAACGTGGTCCCCATGGATCTGAGGCCCCAACAGGAATTTAAACTGTTTCTCAGATGTGTACAGTAGAACTCAAGAAGACACACTCCCAAGGGTCATCTGAAATTATGATTGGGTCATTAATAATACCAGGACAAAGTTAGAGGTCACTACTCAAGCATAAGCCCCAGTTTCCATAAGACAGCTATGAAGATGTTTGATATAAAGGCTTGGGCTGAGTATGTTGTGCAATGGGCTACAAAGGATCCATATGGCTTCCTTACAACCTATTTTGGCCCTTACTCCACTGTTCCTAGCAAATGCTGTACTGTCTTGGAAACTGGCCAAAATGACTGGCATCAGGAAAATGGAGCAAAAGAAGAAACAAAAACACCACAAAAAACATTGCAAAAGCTAAATGACTAAAAAAGGACTCTTTAAAACGGGGTTCTGTTTTGGACAAAGGGAATTAAGAATGTAAAAGAACTGTCCTGTCTGAGGTGAAAAGTGTGCTTTGACATGAAAAAGATACAGCATATTAATTACATATTTTATTATTATTGCTTATTTCTTAGAATCATTTCTGGTTTTCTCAAAATAAAGTAATATTAATCAATGAGTATTCCGATTTGCTGCATTTTTCTTACTTTATCCTTTGAGACAGCTGGTAATTAGCAAGAAGTTTTGCATTTTTTAAAACGTAAGTTCATAAAGAATTCCGTTATCTTGACTATGTAGAAAACCAACTACTGGATAGAACAATTTTTGTACTTGAAACACTGCCATTTTCTTAGAGATGGCTTGTTGAGAAGAGTAACATTATGGTGTAGAGCTTGCAAGAAAAATGCCAAACGCTGTAGTACCTTGGAACCAGGTTATTCTTGTGCTAAGCAGAACTGTAAAATAGTTAAAATGTCTTATCAAGTAAATTTGTTGACTACATAGACACCACTTTTGTTTTTTATTTCATGTCTTAAGTCACGTGGTAGTGATATTTAATACTTTCTGATCAAACAGGTTCAAAGTGAAACATTAAATTTCAAATTTATTTTAAAGAACTCCTTAAGAGTAACAATGAAGTCATACTTCATAACTGGTAAAGGGAGGTATAATATTTGGAAACATTTTGTTGGGCATAGCAGTAATTGGATGAAAAGGATAAATTATATCAAAATGAGAATGTGCTATAATTGGAAGTAAGGAGCTAAAGGTTGTTTCTTTCAGTTAGGTGGTATAACTGGAACGTTTTACTATTAAACATGGCTTTTATAAATGCATGGCCCAGTAATTTTATTCACTGTTAGTATTTAATTCACTTTCAGTTTATTAATGTTTTCTGTACCCCGATAATGAATTTTAAATTACAAAAAATTGTCCTGCAGCTACAGTTTGAAGAAAAACTATATATTAAAATAAATTTGATAATTTTTATAAAGAGAGAGAAAAAAAGAATTTCCCAGACAAGCAAAAACTGGGAGAATTTATTAACACTACCTGTTTTAAAAAAATACTAGAGAAACTTCTTCAATCTGGAAGAGAGAATGCTAACATGCAACAAGAAAACATCTAGAGGAAGAAAACGCACCAGTAAAGTAAGTACACAGAGAAATTCAGAATACTCTAATATACTTGTAGTATGTAAAGCCCTTATATCTTCAGTCTGAAGACTAACAGACAAATCTATCAAAATAATGACTACAATTTTCAAGAGATAGAAAAGATAAAAAATACAAAAATATATACATTGAGATAACAAAAAGTCAAAATGTGGGATGAAGGAATGAAGGGAAAGTATAAATCTTAGTTTTTTTCTTTGCTTATTTCTTTACTTTGTGATCAAGGGTAGGTTGTCACAAATGTAAAATAATTTATTATAACTATAAGATTTTTTCTGTAAGCCTTATGGTAACCACTAAGCAAAAACCTATAATAGATACACTATTAATAAAGAGTAGGGAGTTAAGACATACTATGAGAGGAAATCATGTATCCACGAAAGAGAAGAGTAAGAAATGAGGACAAGAAAAGAGAACTTCCAAGGCAACCAGAAAGAAAATAATGTGATGGCAGTAGTAACTCCTTGCCTATCAGTAGTATTATTGAATATAAATGGAATTCTCCAATTAAAAGAAATATAGTCACTGAATAGATTTTTAAGAAAGATCTGACTATATGCTGCCTATAAGAAACTAACCTCATCTGTAGAAACACACATAGAGAGTGAAAAAAAATGAAAAATGATATTCCATGCAAAAGAAAACCATAAAAGAACAGTAGTAGTTATCATATAAAATAGACTTCAAACAAAAAGCTGTATACAATGATAAAAAGATAAATTCAGCAAGAGGATATAACAATTGTAAAAGTATATGCACTCAACATTGGAACATCAAAACATATAAAGCAAATATAGATAGAAAAGTGGAGACAGACTGCAATACAGTAATGGTAGAGAACTTCAATATTCCACCCTCAGCAATAGACAGATTGTTCAGACAAAAAATTTAAAAAGAAGCATTAGAATTAAACTACATTCTGATCGTGTGGACCTAAGATTTACAGAACATTTCATACAACTGATACCAAACATATGTTCTTCTCATCAGCACATGAAACATACTGCAGGATAGAAACTATTTTAGGCCACAAAATGAGCCTCAACAAAGTCAAAAAGTCAGTCATATGAAGTATCTTCTCAAATCACAATGGAACGAAAGTAAAAATCAATAAGAAGAGGTACTTTTGAAACCGTACAAATATGGAGAAATTTAAAAAACATGCTCCTAACAATCAAGGGGTCAATGAAGAATTAAGAAGAAAATTAAAATTTTCTTAAAGCAAGTTAAAATGGAAATACAATAAACCAAATCCACTGGATGCAGCAAAAGAAGTACTACGAGGGTTGTTCATAACAATAACCACCTACATCAAGTAAACTGCAAGACTTCTAACAAATAACCTAACAATATACCTCAAGGAAACTAGGAAAGCAAGAACAAACCAAACCCAAGATTAGCAGAAGGAAATGAAATGATAAAGATCAGAGCAGAAATAAATAAAATTGAGAGTAAGGAAATAATACAAAAATCAATGAAAAGTTAGCTTTTTGAAAAGATAAAAAAGTCAACAAATTTTAGCTAGACTAATTTTTTAAAAAGATCTAAATAAACAAAGTCAGAGATAAAAGAGGAGACATCACAACTGATACCACAGAAATACAAAGGATAATTAGAAAATATTATGACTAACCATATGACAACACATTGGAAAGCCTAGGAGAAATGGATAAATTCCTGGATACATACAATCTACCCATATTAAACTATGAAGCAATACAAAACATGAACAGATAATGAGTAATAAAATCAAAGCAGTAATAAAAAGTGTCCCATCAAAGAAAAGCCAGGACCTGATGGCTTCACTGCTGAATTTCGGAATTTAAATTAACTAAACATTTTTAAAAAGAACTAATACTAATCCTTCACAAACTCTTCAAAAAGTCAAAATGGAGAAAGTACTTCTAAATTCTTTTCACAAGGCAAGTGTTACACTGAATACCAAAGCCAGATGAGGAAATCAAAAGGGAAAGAAAAAAACCTACAGACTAATATCCCTGATAAACACATATGAAAAAAATACTAGTAAACTAAATTCCATAGAACATTAAAGGGATCATTTACCATGATGAAGTGGAATTTATCCCTGAGATGCAAGGATGGTTCAGTGCATGCAAATCAGTAAATGTAATATACCACATTAACAGAATAATGCACAAAAATCATATGATCATCTCATTAGACACAGAGCATTAAAAAATTCAATATCCTTTTGTAATAAAAACTCTCAACAAATTAGGTAGAGAAAGGCATGTGTCTCAACACAATAAAGACAATATATTATAGGCCCACAGCTAACTTTAAACTCAATGGCAAAACACTGAAACTATTTCCTCTAAGATCTGGAACAAGAGAATAATGCCCACTCTCACCATTTCTATTCATCACAGTAATGGAAGTCCTAGCCAGAGTAATTAGAATAGAAAATGAAATAAAAGGCATTCAAAGAAGAAGAGAAGTGAAGTTGTTTCTGTTTAAAGCTACATTATCTTGTACATACAAAACTCTAAAGATGTCACAAAAATATTATATCTAATAAACAAAAGCAAAGTGACAGGATACAAAATCAACACATCAAAATCACTAGCATACTTAAACAGTAACAATGAATTTTCTGAAAAAGAAATCAAAAGAACAATTGTATTTATGATAGCTATAAAAATTGCATAGGAATAAATTTAACCAAGGAGATAAAAACCTGTACACTGAGAACTATAAAATTTTAATGAAAGAAATTCAAGAAGACACAAACAAACGAAAAGATATTTTGTGTTCATGGACTGGAAGAATTATATTGTTCAAATGTCCATACCACCCAAAGTAATCTACAGATTCAATTTAATCACTACCAAAAGTCCAATGTTATTTTTCAAATAAATAAAAAAACCCCAATGTTTTTAAGAGATAGGGTCTTACTCTGTTGCCCAGGCTAGGGCACAGTGGCATGATCATAGTTTGCCATAACCTTGAACTTCTGGACTTGAGTGATCCTCCTGCCTCAGACTCCTGAGTAGCTGGAACTACAGGCAGGAGCCACCATGTCTGGCTACTTGTTTGTTGTTGTTGTTTGTAGTGATAGGATTTTATTTTGTTGCTGGGCTGGTCTTGAACTCCTGGCACCAAGCAATTCTCCTGTCTTGGCCTCCCAAAGTGCTGGGATTACAGGTGTGAGTCAACATGCTGGGCTTAACTGTCCTCAAATATATAGGGAACCACAAAAAACCTTCAATAGCCAAGGCAGTCATAAACTCTGAAAAGGCACAGACTGCCTCCTCAAGTGGCTCCCTGACCCCAGTTTATCCTGACTAAGAGACACCTCATACAGAGAGCTCTGACTGACATCTGGCAAGTACCCTTCTGGTATGAAGCTACCAGAGGAAGAAACAGGGAACAATCTTTGTTGTTCTGCAGCCCCTGCTGGTGATTCCCAGGCAAGCAGGGTCTGGAATGGACGTCCAGCAAAATCCAGCAGACCTGCAGCAGAGAGGCCTGTTAGAAGGAAAACTAAAAAATAGAAAGAAATAGTTCCAACATCAACAGAAAGATGCCCACCGCATCCAAAAATCACCAACTTCAAAGCCCAAAGGTAGATAAATCCATGAAGATGGGGAGAAAACAGTGCAAAAAGGCTGAAATCACCAAAACCCAGAATGCCTCTTCTCCTCCAAGCGATCAGAACTCCTCACCAGCAATGGAACAAAACTGGATGGAGAAGCAGGCTTCAGAAGGTGGGTAATAACAAATTCAGGCCAATATCCACGATGAACATTAATGCAAAAGTCCTCAATAAAATACAGGCAAACCAAATCCAACAGCATATCAACAAAACTTATCCATCACAATCAACTTGGCTTTATCCCTGGGAGGCAAGACTGGTTCAACATACACAAATCTATAAACATAATCCATCACATAAACAGAGCCAAAGACAAAAACTACATGATTATCTCAATAGATGCATAGAAGGCCTTCAACAAAATTAAACAGCCCTTTATGCTAAAAACTCTCAATAAATTAGATATTGATGGAACATATCTCAAAATAATAAGAGCTATTTATACAAACCCACTATCATAGTGAATGGGCAAAAACTGGAAGCATTCCCTTTGAAAACTGGCACTAGACAAGGATGCCCTCTCTCATCACTTCTATTCAACATAGTATTTGAAGTTCTGGCCAGAAGAATCAGCCAAGAAAAAGAGATACATAGTATTTAATTAGGAAAAGAGAAAGTCAAATTGTCTCTATTTGCAGACGACATGATTGTATATTTAGTAGACCCCATCATCTCAGCCCCAAATCTCCTTAAGCTCATAAGCAACTTCAGCAAAGTCTCAGGATACAAAATCAATATGAAAAAATCACAAGCATTCCTACACACCAATAACAGACAAACAGAGAACCAAATCATGAGTGAAGTCCCATTCACAATTGCTACAAAGAGGATAAAATACCTAGAAATACAAATAACAAGGGATGTGAAGGACCTCTTAAAGAAGAACTACAAACACTGCTCAAGGAAATAAGAGGGGACATAAACAGATGGAAAAACATTCTATGCTCATGCTTAGGAAGAATCAATATTGTGAAAATGGCCATACTGTCCAAAGTAATTTATAGATTCAGTGCTATCCCCATCAAGCTAACATTGACTTTCCTTACAGAATTTGAAAAAAAAAACCTTAAAATTCATATGGAACCAGAAAGAGCCCATATAGCCAAGACAATCCTAAGCAAAGAAAAAAAACAAAAACAAAAACAAAAAACAAAACAAACAAAAAAACAAGGCTGGAGGCATCATGCTGCCTGACTTCAAACTATACTACAAAGCTACAGTAATCAAAACAGCATGATACTAGTACCAAAACAGAGCTATAGACCAATGGAACAGAACAGAGGCCTCAGAAGTAATGCCACATATCTACAACCATCTGATCTTTGACAAACCTGACAAAAACAAGCAATGGGGAAAGGATTTCCTATTTAATAAATGGTGTTGGAAAAACTGGCTAGCCATATGCAGAAAGCTGAAACTAGATCCCTTCCTTACACTTTATACAAAAATTAACTCCAGATGGTTTAAAGATTTAAACATAAGACCTAACACCATAAAAAAAAATAGAAGAAAACCTAAGCAATACCTTTTAGGACATAGGCATAGGCAAGGACTTCATGACTAAAACACCAAAAGCAATGGCAACAAAAGCCAAAATAGACAAGGATCTAATTAAGCATAAGAGCTTCTGCACAGTAAAAGAAACTATCATTAGAGTGAACTGGCAACCAACAGAATGGGAAAAACTTTTTGCAATCTACCTGTCTGACAAAGGGCTAATATCCAGAATCTACAAACAACTTAAACAAATTCACAAGAAAAAAACAAACGACCCCACCGAAAAGTGGGTGAAGGATATGAACAGACACTTCTCAGAAGAACACATTTATGCAGCCAACAAACATATGAAAAAATCATCACTGGTCATTAGAGAAATGCAAATCAAAAACCGTATTGAGATACCATCTCATGCCAGCTAGAATGGCGATCATTAAAAAATCAGAAGACAACAGATGCTGGAGAGGATGTGGAGAAATATGAATGCTTTTACACTGTTGGTGGGAGTGTAAATTAGTTCAACTATTGTGGAAGACAGTGTGGCGATTCCTCAAGGATCTAGAAATAGAAATACCATTTGTCCCCGGAATCCCATTATTGGGTGTATATCCAAAGGATTATAAATCATTCTACCATAAAGACACATGCACATGTATGTTTATTGTGGCACTGTTCACAATAGCAAAGACTTCGAACCAACCCAAATGCCCATCAATGATAGACTGGATAAAGAAAATATGGCACATATACACCATGGAATACTATGCAGCCATAAAAAAGAATGAGTTCATGTCCTTTGCAGGGACATAGATGAAGCTGGAAACCATCATTCTCAGTAAACTGATACAAGAACAGAAAACCAAACACTGCATGTTCTCACTCATAAGTTGGTGTTGAACAATGAGAAGACATGGACACAGGGAGGGGAACATCACACACAGGGGCCTATTGGGGGTTGGGGGGCTAGGGGAGGGATAGCAGGGTGTTGGGGGATTGGGGAGGGATAACATTAGGAGAAATAGCTAATGAAGATGATGGGGGTATGGATGCAGCAAACCACCATGGCACATATATATCTACGTAACAAACCTGCACGTTCTGCACATGTACCCCAGAACTTAAAGTATAATAAGAAAAAGAAAGAAAATATGATATGTAGACATAATGGAATATTATTGAGCCTTAAAAAAGAAAGCCGTGACAACACAGATGGAAGTGGAGAACAATAAATGAAATAAGCCAGAAACAGAAAGACAAATAGTAAATTCTCACTTATTTGCAGAATTTAAAACAATCAACATCAAAGAAACAGAATTATATATTGATCAAAAGAGGCTGGTGGGGGGATGCAGGGGAATGGGAAGATGGTGGTCAAAGGGTGCAAAGCCTCAATTAGACAGGAGGAATACGTTTTTAAAATTTTTCAGTTTTTAGAGACAGTGTCTTGTTTTGTTGCCTGGGCTGGAGTACAGTGGTGCAATCATAGCTAACTGACTGCAGCCTGGAACTCCTGGGCTCAAGTGATTCTCCTGCCTCAGCCTCCTGAACAGCTGGGACTATGGGTACATGCTACCACACCGGCTAAAACATTGGGGTTTTTTTCCTTGGTGATGTATTCAGTGTGTTAAATACAGTGTTAGATTAAGTTTGGCTCAAAGTGTCCTTTGTACTTGGGTAATAAGGTTTGTCCGAATTGGTCTCCTTAGTGAACTGTACCACAGTTGATGTGTAAACAAGTTGTAACCTAACCTAGAAGTTTACCCGTGTAACCAAGTGACCGAGTCTCAGGGAAGCACAGCACTGAAACCCTGCCAATCCCAGGCTGAAAACTAACAAATTATGCTCAAATAAAGCCTCGGCCAAACTGCACTAATTAGGTAGTCTCTTCGACATTTCTTGTTTTCTGGTTATAAATGTAGCTCACCTCATGGGAGGTGGGGGCATTCTGAATCATCTTTGTTCAGTCTAGAGGGTTACTTGGATCTAGAACCCTTTTCTTGCTCAAAAAAAGTTTGTTAAATTCAACTTATTTTGGGTTCTTCTTTAACAGATTGACCCAGTCCGCAGGATCTGAACTTCCAGTGACCACCCCAGGAACAGAAAGCAACTGTACAAGTGCCCTCCAGCGCCTACTGAGCCCAGGGATCTCTTTTCTTGACCTGAAATCCTGAATGAGCCTCTCTCTGGGATTCTGAGTTCCACTTATTTTGTGTTCTGAGCTCTCCAAGTTTATCTGAGCAACCTTTGCTCCTTTTACTATCTGTCTCTCTCTCTTTTTTTTTTGAGACGGAGTCTTGCTCTGTTGCCTAGGCTGGAGTGCAATGGTGCAATCTCAGCTCGCTGCAATCTCTGCCTCCGGGGTCCAAGCAATTGTCCTGCTTCAGCTTCCTGAGTAGCTAGGATTACAGGTGTATGCCACCATATCAGGCTAATTTTTGTATTTTTAGTAGAGACGGGGTTTTACCATGTTGGTTAGGCTGGTCTTGAACTCCTGACCTCAAGTGATCCACCTGCCTTGGCCTCCAAAAGTGCTGGGATTACAGCTGTGAGCTACCAAGCCCAGCCCCGCCGCACCCCCATTTTTTCCCCTTCTTTCCCTGTTTTACTGAATTTGATTCAGTTAAGAAGCCAGGCATCTGATTAAGTTAGAGTCTGAACATGGTTCAAAATAAAATTAGATTAAACAGTTAACTAGATTGGATCCAGTTAAGGGCCGTGGGGTAGGTAATTTTGATCTTTTTGGTTTTTGCATCCAGAGTTTTGTGCTTGAGAGAGCATTTGAAAGTCATGACAGAAACAGGACCCAATCCTATAGGGAGGCCTCAGTCTGACTGGGTCAGACAGAACTGGAGTGGGCTCCGCCTTTCTATACGTAACTTGGAAATAAAGTGGCCACAATGGCGATATTTAATTTGGATAGAACTGCTTATTTGCAAGGCATGCTAAAAAAAAAAAAAAAAAAAAAAAAAAAAAATAGAGAGAGAGAGATAAAAACCCACCACCAAAAAAAAAATGGGATTTATATTTTTAATTGGTACCTGGAGGCATGTAAAAGGTATCTCTTTTTTGGGCCTGAATTCCTCAGTGAGCCTCTCTCTGGGATTCTGAGTTTCACTTACTTTGTGTTCTGAGCTCTAAATTAATCCAAATTGCCTCTTTAAAAGATTCTTTGCAAAAAGCAAACAAAAAGCTTAAGCAGCAAACTAAGGACATGAAGAAAGACGGGTGGAGTTGGACCAAATTAACCCGTTTTTCTTCCTACATGTTTTTACCTCAAGTTTCTGAATCTGTTAATCTTTTTGCTCAATTATGTTTTTGCCAGAAAGAGCTAGGAGGAATTGTTGAAAACCTCTTACATTTAATTCCTAATAGCTAAGGTATTTCTGCACAAACACAAATAGCTTCCAAAAAAAAATATTAACAGACTTGATTGGTCTGTTATACAATTCTGTAGACAAAAGGACAAACCTGCTTCAGACTACAGAGTTTATTTAGAAATATTGTGGAACATTCTGAGCTATAAATGCAAAAAGGAGTATTTCCTTTAGGGACTCAAACAGTATTGACTTACAGCCTGCAATTAGACCCTGTAGCTAAGCCATAATCTAATTATTTAAAAGTAGTAGCAGTGGCTGCCAAATTGGTGGCGATCTTCTCTGAGGTAGTTTTGGGAAAAGAACTTTTCTTGCATGCTTCACATGCTATGCAAAGCCTATTGAATTACAGTCAAACTCACCATCTTTCAGTGAACAGACTAACATCTTATGAAATTCTTTTGTCTTTAATCATCATTTAAAACACTGTAATTGACTTAATCCTGCTGCTCTACTATGACAACCGTGAAAACTGCAATTGTGTGAGTGTAGAGTCAGAATTAACAGTCCCTTGTGTTGATTTATAAGATGCTTCATTAGCTTATCAGGAGTTAATGCTTTAGGTTAATGAGTCTTTTGTCAAACACTAGAAAAAGAAAATAGCAGGCAGAATATGCTGTTACAATAGAAACTTTTAACCTCCACAAGTCTTATAAGACTAGTTGACATTTAACTGCTCTGCCAACGTGCTGCTTTCCTCAACTATAGTTTTTCAGACTGACTTCTGATTGCACTACTTCATCAAAATGCCTTCTGGGAACGTCACCAGTGACCTTCTGATCATCACCTGGAAAGATTCTTTCTCCATACCTGTCCACCATATATCCCAATTTGTCCTTGCAGCCAGGCTTGTCATTTATTCTTCCTCATGCAATCCATGTACCAGTCAAATCTAAAATATGCTATTTCCCCTAGCCTGTGCCCATGCTGTTTCTCTATGCAGTAAACACCCTTTACTCTGGTGGTTAAAATTCTACCAGTACATTGACTCAGCTCAGTGGTAAACAAGGACTCTTAACACTTAGCCTTTTATTATCATTATTCAGATAAATATCTTAATTATGTTATAAAATTAACTCCTCGAAAGATTATAATTTATTAATCTCTACATCTTTCATGGTTTGTATTTAATACACTGCTGTGCACATAATTATTGCTTAATAAATATTTGAGAAATTGAATTCAATTTAATTGAATTTCTAGACGGAGCAAATTATACCCCCAAAGAACTTGAGTGGATGTTTCAAGGTCACCTGCCAGGGAGACATTCCAAAATGAGCTGTTGTATCTGAAAAGTTCCTGTGAGCAGTGCCCCTGTAGAGGAAGGAAAGCATGTGAGGCTAGATGCACACATTTTATCATCCTCAGTCAGTTCTCAGTGGGGAGGCTAGGACCTCTCTTCAGGGGCAAGTCTTGCATGGTGTTTTATTGTCAGGCAAAGAACAGTGCTACTGCTGCTGTAGATTTCTCTGACTGTGCCCTGTTAGAGCACACCTGCACACAGAGATGCACACACACACAGACACACACACTCATGTGCATAAGCACAGTATATGAGCAAGAAATACATCCCATTTATTTCATCCTTATTGCAGTCAAGATACGTGGGTGCAGCTGCCCCTTGAACTTTAGGATCAGGATATCTGGTTCCTCAAATGAGTTCATTCTATCTGGCACTTTCATTCTTGCCATCTATCTTCTACAATAGGTCCCTCTTGTTTTCCACCTCATGGAAGGAATGTTCTTTTATCGTCCTGTTTATTAAAAACCTCCAATATATCACTGCACAGAGGAAAAGCAAGGCTGTTGTGGACACACATATGCTTATTCTGTGCACCCACATTCAGCCCCAGAGACATATAAAGGGCTTTCTAATAACTTGGATGACAACTGCAAAATGGCCCACATAACAACTCTGACGCACAGAAAATAGTCTCACCTCTTCCCAGTGCCTAGGAGCCCAGGGTGGGTAGTGGAGGCTGCACATTCCACATCTCAGTTCTGACACTTTCTTGTTGTATAGTATTGTTTCTTCACCAATAGAATGGGTATAAGGTTATGTACCTCATAGATTTGTTGTGATTGTTTAAAAAATATAGCATCCTAACCCAATTTCTGGTCCCTAATGAGTGGTTCCTCTTATCAAGCAAATATTCTTGGCCACCCCATAACATCAGAGAATCGCCTTGAAACAATGTTATCGCCATGTTAAAAATCAAACAGTATGTACCCCATATTATAGTTATAGTTTCATTGCAGTTATATAAAGAAGTGAATAGACTGACCATTCATCCACTTTAAATCTAACTAAGTATTTAGAAATGAGGTAAATCTCAAGACAGTCTATTGAGATGGATAAGTAAGAAACAGAGACAGAGCTTGTTGACGTGTGTGTAAGTCATTCTCCTTGTGTGGTTCTGTGTGTGATGAATGGCTTGCTAGCACCCTGCGGTCACTAAGAAGAGAAAAACATGGTTAGAAGAAACTGAACATTTTGCAATAAAATAAATTGCTGTTGATATCTGAGCAAGTGTGTAACTAGATAAGTCATATGAATGTCTGTTTTCCAGGGTGAGGGAAACAGCTGTGAGGTAAGACTGTTTAGTGACTGGACCTACATCTACCATGATTGATTAGAACACTCTCAGCAAGCCATATTTCCTTTAGACACATTCAGTCCCTGCCCTTGCTAATGAAGATTAAACACATCATTATTTTAGCTTTGCCACTCATTCATTGATATCCCTTCCAGAAGTCACCTCACCCGTTAGTTTCCTCCTTTGTAAAGTAAAGCTCCCACTGTTTTCTAGCTACCTTCATAAAGATATTCAAGGATGGCTGGAAAATTCTTAAGTTCTCAGAGGAAGGTGCCACAGGTCAAATCCCATTAAAAACACATACAGAAAAGTATTACATTTTCTCCATCATAATGGACCTTCATCTTAACAAGTAATTCAAAATCCAGAGGAGTCCTTATGCCTGGGAGAACCTAGGTTTAGAAGGCAGTTGTGATTTTTCCCTATAATAATATTTGATTTATTTGTGTACCAGAGGTAGCAAGCACAAGAATAGCAAGAAGCAGATTAGGAGTCGAGAGACCCAGGGTTTTTCCTAGCTCTGTAACTCTGGGCAAACCTCAGCACACATGCCTAAGCCCCATCTTTTACAGTAAAGTGTTATCTCTATAGCTCTTTTACCTCCCAAATGCTAACTCTCATGCTTATATAGCACTTAGAAAAATGGGAGAAAACATACACAGTCCTTAAGGGGTTTACCATCTCACACCTCTGGGAAACAGAATCTCAGAACAAGTATGTGCAGAGCTATGCTGATCTTATATTCCTGCTGCCTGGTTTTATTAAGTTCAGTAGTTTTGCACCATATTTATGATTCCTTCATTTTTGTACAGATTAAGTTTTAGTTCTCTTCAGTATTTACTTATAATTGACAGATAACAATAGTGCACATTTATGGGGTACAGTGTGATGTTTTGATCTACGTATACATTGTAGAAAGAGTCAATCAAGATAATTAACATATCCATCACCTTACCAACTAATTTGTTTTTTTTTTTGGTGTGATGAGGATGTTAAAAATCCATTCTTTTTAGCAATTGTGAAATACACATTATTATTAATTATGGTCACAATGTAGTACAATCAATCACTAAATCTTATTCCTCCAGTCTAACAGAGACTTTGTACCCTTTGATCAGCATCCTTCCCTTTCCCCATCCTTCCTCCTCTCTCCTAGCTGCTGGTAATCACCTCTATACTTTTTGTTTCTATGACATCATTTTTCTTTTAGATTCCACAAACAAGTAAGATTATACAGTATTTGTGTTTCTATGTCTGGCTTATTTCACTTAGCACAATGTCCTCTAGCTTTATCCAATTTCCTTCTTTTTCAAGGCTGTATAGTATTCCATTGTGTACATATAGTAGGTTTTCTTTATCCATTCTACCATTGATGGACACTTATGTTGCTTGCATATCTTGGTTATTGTGAATAATGCTGAAATGAACATGGGAATACAGACATCTCTTCAATATATCAACTTCAATTCCTTTAAATATATACCCAGAGTGGAATTGCTGGGTCATATGGTAATTCTATTTTTAGTTTTTTTGAGGAAACTACATACTTTTTTCCAAAATGACTGTAGTAATTTATGTTCCCAACAGTATACCAGAGTTTCCTATTCTCCAGATCCTTACAAACATTTATCATTCCTCGTCTGGATTATAGACATTTTAACAGGTGTGAGGCAATATCTCATTGTGGTTTAAATTTTCATTTCCCTGATGATTAAAGATGCTGAGCATTTTTTCATGTATCATTTAGCTGTTCCCTTCTATTCTTTTGAGAAATATCTGTTCAGAACCTTTGCTCATTTTAAATCTTTTTTTTCTTGCTCTTGAGTTGTTTGAGTTCCTTATATATGTTGACTATTAGTTGCTTATCAGATTATGGTTTGTGAATATTTTCTCCCCATTTGTGGGTTTTCTGTTACTTCTGTTGATTGTTTCCTTTGCTGTGCAGAAGCTTTTGAGTTGAATATAATCCCAGTTTGTCCACTTTTTCTCTTGTGGCCTGTGCTTTTTAGAGTCCTATCTAAGAAATCATTGCCCACACCAATGTCATGGAGAGCATCCCCAATGATCTTCTAGTAGCTTCACAGTTTCAGGTCTTATGTCTAAGTATTTTATTCATTTTGAGTTGACTTTTGCATTTGAGTGTGAGGTAAGTATATCCATATGCCGAAGAATGCCATTTATTAAAGTGACAGTTCTTTCCCAATTTTGTGTTCTTGGCACATCTGTCAAATATCAATTGACCACAAATACTTGGGGTTATTTCTGGGCATTCTATTGTGTTTCATTGGTTGAGGTGACTGTATTTTTTTTTTTGTTTCTTTGTTTGTTTTTTTTTTACAATAGATTCATAATATTTTTGAAATCAGGAAGTGTGATGTCTTCTACTTTGTTCTTTTTGCTCAATATTGTTTTGGCTATTCAGGGTCTTTTGTGGTTCCATATGAATGTTAGGATTTCTTTTTTTATTTTTATAAAAAAATTGGAACTTTAAGAGGAGTTGTATTGAATCTGTAAATCATTGCTTTGAATATTATGGACATTTTAACAATTCTAATTTTTTCAGTCTATAAACACAGAATGTCTTTCCATTTATTAACATATTCAATTTCTATTATCACTGTTTTATAGCTTTTAGTGTAGACATCTTTCACCCCTTGGTTAAATTTGATCTTAAGTATTTTTTCTGTTGCTATTGTAAATGAGATAATTTTAAAAATTTCTTTTCCAGATAGTTTTCTGTTAGTATATACAAGTGCTACTGACTTTTGTATGTTGATTTTATAACCTGCAACCTTACTGAATTTATCACTTTTAACAGTTTTTTGGTGAAATCTTTAGGGTTTTCTACATGTAAGATTACATCAACAGACGTCTCATTTATTCCTTCTTCATCTGTCTCTTTCCAGTGAATGAGAATTAATACTCAGAATTACAGTATCTTTTCTTATTCCCTCTTTTACTTAACCCACTATATTCCAAGAAGAGCAAATATTTAAAGACATTGAATAGGTTTTGGAATATACAATAAATTAACTTAGATTTGATCTTTGATATTAATCCAAAAGCTTTGTTTATATAGTTATATGAGCATTAGTCAGACTTATCTTCTAAATCCTAAAATTTTGTGTTTAAAAATTATACAAATTATAAACAATTGTTTCTGACATAAAAATAAATAATGGGAAAATTGCTTTATTTTTTTAAGTCCTGAATTCCCAGCTTATATTTATTTGGTGTAATTATCATTACCCATAAATATTATTAAGTATTACATGAAATTCTTGGATATAGTAATGGGTTAGTATTTTTACCTCATTTGAGAAATGAAGATATATTTGTTAATAATAAATGCAGTGGGAGGAAAAACATTTGTATCCCACTGTCCTAAAGCCAAACAGTAATGTGTATCTTTCAGATTTGCTCATCATTTTCCTTAGCTGAAATCAAATGAATACAACCCTTAGTTTTCAGTTTCAGATTACTCAGGGTGCAACTTTATTAACATCTGTATCGTTGTCCAGGAGAGTCCAAAAGGCAGCTTAGAAGATGGATGTTTCTAATTAGCTGAGTGGCTTTGGGCACCTTTTTTTTAAATGTAGCCTTAAGCACCCTTCCAGTTTTGAAGTTATCCTAGACTTTAATTTTCACTGCATTGAACACATGGGATTAAGATTCAGTGAGAAATACCTGAGTCAACTATTAACTTTCTCTCTTCTTACATCCTCCCTGGATTTTCTAACAAATGGTGCAATTAATCTAATGCAGCTAAGAGGCATTATTAGGTCACAGGAGTGGAGTCATGGGACAGGGGGAGGGAGATGGGAAATGGCAGGTACTAGTTGACACTGCAGGGAAGAACTAAAACCACAAGAGGCAAACTTAAAAGCAGGATATGCAAGAACTCACACTGTATGTTTCTGGGAACCTCTGCTTAACATCTGTTTCATATTCTCCTGGATTTGTAGCTACTTGATAGAAAATGATCAGTGGTGACATCTAGGACAGCATTCCTTCTGGTAAACCTGGTCTTTCGAGTATTAAGCCACTGAACATAGGTCAAAAGAGAGTAAAAGTTTAGTGTGGATTTTCTTGTATATCAAAATGTGTGGCTTTGATATACATTTTATTTCTGGGCTGAGTTAGCATCAACTTGGTAACAAAAGAGACAATATCTCTTCACCCACTGAACCTGGATTGAGATTCTATTTCTGGGTTTTCACTCAGAGTTTTGCTACTTTGGCCAGGATGTGTAGACAGCAGAGAATTATAGTGCTCAGTGAGACATGAGCTACAGCTGAAGAGCTCATGAATCAAGTTTTCCTGGTGAAAATTATCACCGTTCTTTCAATTTAAGTGACAGGTGAATAGAATTGTAAGGCTTTCAGCAAATCCATAACAAATAGGTGACAAATGAGTCATATATTTGACAGAGGAAAGAGTAAATAAAATATCAGGATTGTGACCAGTTTCTCTAACAGCTGAGTGAGAGTTAGGAAAAGGAATGCTGGGTTTTGAATAGAGACTTCTATTGGCTTCATTCAGAGTTTCCTCTCTGTTCAAATTCTACAGTTTAGTTTATAAGCTTTAGAAAAGCTTGTAAGATTAGAAATCTATCACCACATACTTCTCTAGACTTGTCTTTTCACCTTACACTTCAACCCCACTAAACATCTCAATGTTAACCTCCAAACACTACAAATCCTCCCCTGTAGAATACCTTCTCTCTCATCCTCTTCCTCACTCTCTCCTGGCCAATTTGTTTTTATGGCTCTCCATCGATTGCACAGTATTTGCCTTATATTTGGTGTCTGTTCCTTGCCTAAAACAATGAGACCATCTGCATGGCGGAATTGAGTCTCAGTCATTTGGCACACCTAGTCCCAGGACACTCTTCATATCCCCAACCTGGTAATACTACATAATCATTCCTTTGATAATAGTGAGAGGTAAGGTGAAAAGGTAGATAGGGAAGAGAGAGAATGAAATACCTGATTTTAGGGAATTGGTCTAGGGTAAAATTGAAATTTTGGAGCATTTTCTGGGTCTATGCAAATTAGTGGCATCCTCTTGAAAAGCTTGGTTTAGACGCACCAGCCTGGAAGTGGCAAAACTCACTTTCACTTTTTTGCAGTTGTCTCAATGTCAGTGATATGCTACAGCAAAAGGCTAAGAAATGGGCATATTGAAATGTGCACAGAAGTAAGGGCAGAACTGATTTTGGTGCATAACTAGCAGTCCCTGGGGGAGTCTGCAGACCCCAGAAGAATTGTGCATGCATTCTGAAATTTCTGTAAGGTCTCAAGTTTCAGAAGCATGGCAGAGAGAATTAAAGCATGAAGCATACTTCTTCAATTGTATTGCTAGGGCCCTAGGGATAAATCTACACATATTCTATCACAAACCAAATCAAAGCAAATATTTATTTTGCACTCATATGCACAGCATTGTGTTTAGCCTCATGAAAGATACACAGACATACAAGGAAGGCACTGCTCCTGCTTGCCTCTAATGATCTGCAGTGTGGAAAGATGGAATCTTAAGCAACTTTACAAGATATGTAAAGAATCATTAGGAGATGTCATAAGGCAACAATAAATAATGACCCAAATTACGAGGGTGGGCATAGTAAGAAGTCAGAAGAGGGAGTGTGCAGTAGGAGTCAGGAAAGATTCAAAGAAAAGTACTGAGGCATGAAGGACATGGTGTATAGATAAGCAAGGAAGAAGGAGAATTGGGGGAGTCAGAGTGAACTCATTGGAACCCAAAAAATCATTGAGGATCACCAGTTGCAAGGCTCTGGACCAAACCTGTGTGGGCTTGATGACTGGACTTGATTCTGACATCAGGGTAGTGTTGAGTCAGGAAAATTAGTGCTAGAGTTGGATTTCACACTTAAAGGGAAAATAAATTTTGGCAAGGGGGATGCTATTTGAGTACGGTCTGAAGGGTTGAGAAATGGTTTTTGCCATCCAAAAGTACAGATGGAGCAAAGGCAAGCAGGCATGAAACCTACAATGGACCTGGGAAGGAGAAACAAAGATCTGTTGAGCACCTGCTCTGCTCCAGTATTTTGTTGGGGATATTTGAATCTATGTTCATTTGGAATGTTTGCTTGTAATTTTCTTTTCTTATAGTGTCCTTATTTGGCTTTGACATTAGAATAATGCTGGCCTCATAAAATCAGTTTGAAAGTTCTCTGGCACAATATAGTGACAACTTACATTAAGATAATGGTATAGTACAAAATAGCTAGAAGAGAGGCTTTTGAATATTCTCACCATAAAGAAAAAATAAATGTGTGAGGTAATGGTCACACTAAATACCCTTATTTGATCATTATACAACACATATATGTATTGAAACATCAAATTATACCTCATAAATACGTATAATTATAATGTAACAGTTTTTAAAAATGAGGTGGCTGAGAGTAATGGATTTATTTCTGGGTTCTTTATTCTGCTCTATTTGTCTATGTGTCTGTTTTTATGCCAATGCCATGCTGCTTTGGCTTCTATAGCTTTGTAGTATAATTTGAGACAGAAAATGTGAGGCTTCTAGTTTTATTCGTTTTGCCCTAGATTACTTTAGCTATTCAGGGTCTTTTGTAGTTCCATACAAATGTTAGAATTTTTTTCTATTTCTGTGAATAATGTCATTGGTATTTTGATAAGAACTGCATTGACTCTGTACTAACTTTGAGTAGCATGGCCATTTTAACAATATTAAATTTTCTAATCCATGAGCATGGGATTTCTTTCCATTTTTTGTGTCCTCTTCAGCTTCCTTCTTCGGTGTTTTATGTTTTGCTTGCAGAGATTTTTCATTCCTTTGGTTAAATTTATGCCTAAATATTTAAAAAGTAGCTATTCAGTAGGATTCAATGGGATTGCTTTCTTGATTTATTTTTAAGATTCTTTGTAATTGGCTATTGGCTAATTACAGATTCAATACAATCTCTATCAAAATACCAACAACATTCTTCACAGAAATAGAAAAAATAGAAATGCTATGGATTTTTAAATGTTGATTTTGCATCTTGCAACTTGAGTGAATTTATCAATTTGAACAGTTTTTTGTGGCGTCCTTATGTTTTTCTAAATATAACACCATGTCATCTGCAAACAAGGATAGTCTGACTTCTTTCTTTCCAACTGAGATGCCCTTTATTCCTTTCTCTTGTCTGACTACTTTGGCTACAACTTCTAGTACTATTAATATGTATAAAAGTGGTAAAAGTGCTGAAAGTAGGCATATTTGTCTTGTTCCAGATCTTAGGGGATAGGCTTTTTTCTCCATTTGGTATGATGTTAGCTGTGGGTTGTCATATACAGCCTTTATTGTCGTGAGATACTTTCCTTCCATATCCAGTTTGTTGAGAGATTTTACCATGAAGGGAAACAGTATTTTATGAAATGTCTCTGCTTCAGTCAGCCAGTGGTGAAGAAGGCCAGGACTTGATTTCCTCCCACTGTGGCGGCGGATTCCTCTCTATCCCAGGGAAGGTCTAAATGTTCCCTCCCCGGGTTTGGAATCAGGCACTGTGGGGGCTCTGCCTGTGCTGTGCTGCACTGTGGCAGGCCTGACCCTAAGTTCTAATGCAAATTCCCACACTCACTTCCCATTCCTTTCCCAAGCAGGAATTGTCTCTCTCCTCTCTATGGTGCCTGTGATTGAGGAGAGGTGGTTTAGGCAATGAAAGATTATCCTTTCTGCCTTGTTCACTGTGCATCTTTTCTTGTTATTATGCTAAAACCAGATACTGTGATACCTCACTTGATTTCTTTAGCTCTTTTGCGGGTGCCTTCTTGCAAGGATAGTTGTTCCATTTGATATTCCTGTGAGGAGATGATTGCCGGAGGGCCTGTTCAGCTATGTTGCTCCCCGTATTCGCAACCCAGAATTTCTTTATTATTATATTTCAATGGATTGTCTTTTTCTTTATAATTAGTGCCTTTTGTGTCTTATACATATTATTAGTGCATTTTGTTTACAAATTTTCTTATAGCCCAATGTCATGAAGATTTTCTGCACTGCTGTTTATTGGAAACTTTATTGTTTTGCCTTTTACTTTTAGGTCTACAATCCACCTAGGATTGATTTTTGCTTATGATATGAGCTATAGATTGTTTCATTTTTTAAAAGAAACTCTTTGCACTGCTTTGCGGTATCATATTTGTCATGAATTTGGTGTCCATGTGAGTGGGTCATTTCTGAGCTCTCTATTATTTCCTTAGCCTGTTTTTCAATCTTGATTTCTAGAGCTAAGTCACGTTATCTAGTGAGCAATTCTCCCCATATTGTTCTTCTCTAAGACTGTCTTACTATGCTTGACTATTTGCATTTTAGTATGCATGTTAAAATTAACTCATCAACTTTCATTCAAAGACTGTTGGGATTTAGATGGGGATTTCATTGAACATATTGATAAATTTAGGAATAAATGACATGTTTTCATTAATTTCTATCTACTCTTACTTAGGATTTTAAAAATATCTCTAAATAATGTCTAATCATTTTCTGCATAAAGATCTTATGCATCTATCATTAGATTACTATTTATTTGATGTGTTGTTTATGCTGTTATAAGTAGTCTGTTTTAAATTAATTTTTGTCTTAGTCTATTTTGTGTTGCTATGGCAGAATAACACAGATGGGGTAATTCATCAACAGAAATGTATTGGCTCATAGTTCTGAGGACTGGGAAGTCTAAGGTCAATGCACCAGCACATTTGGTATCTGGTGAGGCCATTCTCTTCTTCCAAGATGCACCTTGCATGCTGTATCCCCCAAAGGGGAGAAGAACACTGAATCTTCATGTGGTGGAAGGTGAAAAGGACCAAGAGAGAGAGCCTACTCCTGGAAGTCCTTTTTACAATCACATTAATCCATTCACGAGGGCTCTGCTATCATTATGTAAACACCTCCCATCCAGCCCCATCTCTCAATACTGTTGCCTTGCAAGTTTCAACATCAACTAGGGAGGGGACAAACATTCAAACCACAGCATTCTGCATGTGGTACCCCAAAACTCATGTCCTTCTCACATACAAAATATGTTACTTCTATCTCAATAGCCCTAGTAAGTCCAAAGTCCAGAGTTCCATCTAAATGGAAGATAATTTGCAGAATTAAGAATTTGTAGGCAGACATTCAGAAGAAGCTGGCAAAAGAAGTTTCTTACCCACCTAGGGTCTTAAAGGCCATTAGAGATAAACAGCCCTGAGGAGTAAAAAGAAGCTTCCTAGCCTAATGGTTCATCATTTGCTGTGTTCCCTTAAAGAATGGAAGAAATGGGTGACACTGAAGCACGATGCATCCTGAGGCAAATTCTCTTCCACAATAAACCTGTGAAATCGAACAATTTATTTATATGTTTCCAGAATACAGTGATGGGACTGGTGCAGGATAGACATTCCCATTCTAAAAGGGAGGAATAGGCAAGAAGGAAGGGGTAACAGGTCCCAAGTCCCAAAACCAATAGGGCTCTACATCTTAAAGCTTGGAAAAAAATCTTTGACTCTAAGGCCTGCCTTTCAGACAGGGTTGGGCTCCCAAGGCCTCAGACAACCCTGCCCCTGTGACTTTGCTAGGCTGAGCCCACAAAGCATCTCTCATGAGTTGGAGTTTCATACCTGTGCTCTCCCAGGCTGGCATTGTATACTGGTGGCTGTACACTTTCAGAGTCCCAGGGGGTCCCTGTTCCCACTGCTTCACTAGGCATTACATTGGTGAAAACTCTCTGTGGTGGCTCCACCCCTGTGACAAGTCTTTGACCGGGCCCCATGACTTGCCATAACACCCTTTGAAGTCTAGTTGAAGAAAGTCATGCCTCCTCAGCTCTGGCACTATGTGAGCCTGCAGAATTAGAACCACATAGCCACCGTGAAGGTTTACAATCTGCCTTCCAGGTGTCGTCAAGGAGAGCTGCATTAGAATGCATGGATCAGGGTCCTGAGACAGCCCTGATAGAAAGCCCATGGAGGGAACCCTGGGTCCATCATCCAAACCATTCTGCCCACAAGGCCCTAAAGCCTGTGATTAGAGCGGCAGCCATGAAGATCTTCAAAATGCCTTTGGGGTCATTCTCCAGTTTTCTTGACGAACAACACTTGGCTTTCTTTTATTCATATAATGTACAAATTACTGGAATTCACCAACGTAATTAGCAAGGCTGTGGAATATGAGGTCAATATATAATAATCAACAATAGTTTTATATTTTAACAGCATTTTTAATAATGCTATTATTTGAATGTTTGTCCCTTCCCAAATTCATGTTGAAACAATATCCCATGCAACAGTAGTGGGAGGTAGGGCCTAAAAAGTGGTGTTTAGGTCATGAGGACCCTTTACTCTATTAATGGATTAATGCTGTTGCAAAAAGAGCTTTCAAGAGCGGGCTTTCTCTCTTGGCCCTTCCACTTTCTGCCATATGAGGATTCTGCCTTCTACTTCCCTCTACAACATTTCATCAGTTTTTGCATGCACTCATTTCTCTATGCATGCTTATGCAAAATTCTACGACATTTTATCATATGTACAGTGATATTTGAATAGCAAACTTACCTCCAATTCCTGGAATAAATCCAACTTTGTTGTGGGCTACTATCTTTTTTAGATGTTACTGGCAAATCTAAACATTGTTTAAACAAATGTTTAAATGTTGTTAGTTTTTCAGGTTTCAGGAGAGCTTGTTTCAATTTCAGGAGTGATTGTTCTGTAATTTTTCTTTCTGGAATGTCCGTATCAAGTTTGTGTACCAACATTAGATTAATTTCATAAAAGAAGTTAGGAGAAGAGTTCTTTTTTCTATTCTCTTGAAAAGTTTATAAAAGTTTTATAAATATTTAGTAGAATTCACCAGCAAAGCCATTTAGGCTGAATGTTCTTTCTGTATGAATTTTTTAAATTATAGATTCCATTCCTTTAATAGTTTCAGGATTATTTAGAATTTCTATTTTTCTTTTGACTGTTTTGTGCATTGTATTTTTTCAGAAATTTGTTAAGTTTACCAACATTTTCAAATTTATTGCTATAATACTGGTCATAATATGGTATAATTTTCCTTTTTACTGTTTCTGAGTCCATGACAATATTCCCCTTTTCAATCCTATATTGCTGGTCTTTGTATCTTTTGGTCAGTCTTACCAGGGTTTATCCATATTAGTAGTCTTTAAAAAAACAAATTTTAATATTATTGTTTGTTTTCTTTTTCATAATTTCTGCTATCCTTTTTTTTTTTTTTTTTTTTTTTGAGACAGAGTCTCACTCTGTTGCCCAGCCTGGAGTGCAGTACTGTGATCTAGGCTCACTGCAACCTCCACCTCCTGGGTTCAAGCAATTCTCCTGCCTCAGCCTCCCAATTGGCTGGGACTACAGTTGCCAGCCACCAAGCCTGGCTAATTTTTCATATTTTTAGTAGAGATGGGGTTTCACCATGTTAGCCACGATGATCTCAATCTCCTGACCTTGTGATCCACCTGCCTCGGCCACCCAAAGTGTTGGAATTACAAGTGTGAGCCACTGTGCTCAGCTCTTTATTCTTTTCATTCATTCTTCTTTTAAAATTCCTTGGGTTTAAGTCACAACTTTCTAATTAATTTCTTGAGCTAGATATTTTTAGACGGTTATTTTTTTCCCTTTCTACTTTTCTTATGTGTGCTTAAAATTCATATAAATGAATATAAATTATTCCTCTAAGTATTGCTTGGGCTATATCCCAAAAATTTGATATGTTACATTTTGTAATACTTTCAAAATATTTTCTATTTTTATCATGGTTTCTTCTTTGATCCTTGGCTTAGTTATATGTGTCTTTCTAAATTTACAAATATTTAGAAAGTTTTAGTCCTCTTTTTGTTATTGGCTTCTAGTTTAATTGCATTGTAGTCAAAGCACACAGTATGTATGATTTCAACCCTTTGGCATTGGTTAACACTTGCATTACATGTTTGGGAACATTGCGTATTTTAAAGTTTTTGGGTGACGTTTTCTACATATGTTCATGGGAGTCAAGTTTGTTAGTCATGTTGTATAAAAAAATCTATTCATGCTGATTTTTTGTGCATTGGTTTTATTAACCAGTAGAAGATAGGCATTGAAATTTCCCATTATGATTACAGGTTTCACTATTGCTTCTTGTAGGTCTTCTTTATTTATATTGATTTTATTTTATTGTACAATTGTACATGTAGAATTTTATAATTCCAGATGAATTAATCCTTTATTATGATTGTACAGTTAGAATTTTATAATTTCAAATGAATTATTGTCATTATGAAATGCTCTTTTTAATTCTCATAATGTGTCTTAATGACTAGCTTGTATGACATTTGTATAGCTACACCGTCTTTCTTTTTTGTTTTTGTTGTTAGCGTTTTCACTCTTTTCCTTTCAAGCCTTCTGTTTCCTTGTTTAATATTGCTACACATATGTAAATAGCATATAGTTGTTTTTGAAAAATCCAATTTGACAATACATATTTTGTAAATGCTTTAAAATAATTGCTGATATTTTAGGTTTATATATATTGTCTTATTTTATTTGCTTTTCCCATATGTACTTGATTCATTTTTTGCTTTTTTTGTAGAATAGTTGATTTTTTTTTATTATTCCTTTCCTTTTCTCCATTGTTTGGAAATTTTTCCTATTTTATCATCCTTTCAGTGATTGCCTTAGAGATTACAACATGCCCCTTGACTTAACAAAGCTTAATATTAATTGCTAAAAGTTGACAAATGGGAACTAATTAAACTAAAGAGCTTCTGCACAGCAAAAGAAACTGTCCATCAACAGACAACCTACTGAATGAGAGAAAATATTTGCAAGCTATGCTTCTGACAAACCTCCAATATCCAGAATCTATAAAGAACTTAAATTTACAAGCAAAACCCAAAAAAATCCATTGAAAAATGGACAAAGGACATAAGCAGACACTTTTCAAAAGAAGAAATACATGTAGCCAACAGTCATATTTTAAAAAGGCCATCATCACTGATCATTAGAGAACTGCAAATCAAAACCACAGTGATGGGTAGAAGGGGTGTCAGGTGCCATGTTCAGCCACAAAGGTGGCAAGAAGAAACTCCTGAAACAGCCCAAGCAGCAGGCCAAGGAGATGGACGAGGAAGATAAGGTTTTCAAGCAGAAACAAAAAGAGGAGCAGAAGAAACTTGAGGAGCTAGAAGGGAAGGCCACAGGGAAGGGGCCCCTGGCTAGAGGTGGAATTAAGAAACTGGCAAAAAGTAAGCTATACCCTTGATTTCATTTGTATTTAAACATCTGTATTCTTTGCCATAACATCTTTTTGCCACCTATAGCTGGAATGAAGTGTTGTTTAGGAACTGTTATACATTTAAGAATGAACTTTTGTAAAAAAAAAAATCACAATGATATACCATCTGACACCAGTCAGAATGGTTATTATTAAAAAATTAAATAAGAGATGCTTGCGAGGTTGTGGAGAAAAGGAAACACTTACACACTGCTGGTAGGTGTGCAAATTAGTTCAGCCACTGTGGAAAACAGTGTGGTGCTTCCTCAAAGACCTAAAAACAGCATTTCCATTGACCCAGCAATCCCATTATTGGGTATATACCCAAAGGAATATAAATTGTTCACCATAAAAACACGTGCATATGTATGTTCATTGCAGCACTATTCAAAATAGCAAAGACATGAAATTAACCTAAATGCCCATCAATGGGAGACCAGCTTTTAAAAATGTATATCTGGTACATATACACCCTGGATTACTATGCAGCCATAAAAAGAACTAGATCATGTCCTCTGCAGCAACATGGATAGAACTAGAGACTGTTCTCCTTAGCAAACTAACGCAGGAACAGAAAACCACATACCGTATGTTCTCATTATAAGTGGGAACTAAATGGTGAGAACACATGGACACACAGAGGGGAACAACACACACTGGGGCCTACTTGAGGGTGGGAGTGGGAGAAAAAAAGGGGATCGGAAAAATACCTATAGGGTACTATGTTTATTACCTGGGTGATGAAATAATCTATACACCAAACGCCTGCGACATGAGTTTACCTAACAAGCACATATATCACTATGAACCTAAGACTTTTAAAGGTCCTGAAAAAAATTGCTACTTTTAATTCATTTATTCCCTCCCAATTTGTATGCTATTGTCTTGTATTTTACGCGCACACACACATACACACACACACACTCTCTTTTAGGCCACACGAGACAGCATTATTTTGTGGTTCCAGGTTTTTCTATGTTGTCTTCTAAAAAAGTTAAAATTCTTCTTAATACATACTAGTTCTCAAAATAAATATACTTTTAGTTTTTGTACCTGACAAAAACAGAATGCTATAAACAGAGCATGCTAAACAGTATATTAATAAAAATCTCTATGTATGTGATTTCACAAGTAAACAATTAGACATGTCCCTGAAAACATTATAACTGTAAGACAGCAACACTTTTTCTTCTGATGTCTGCCCAAGCCCACCTTCTGGAGTCCATTCATTGAACAGATTTATGTCAACTTTGACTTTCTCCAGTTACCTCTGATATTAATGACAAAATTTTCTTTCACTTTTATCAAGGTAAAATTTGTTTCAATGTATGAAATAACCGTTCATTTGTTTAAGATATTTCAGTGTGGGTGAGGAGGGCAAAGTATAGATTTTGTAGATGAACAAGTCTTGGTTATAGCTTTATTAGCTTTTGACTCAAGTTTAAGTAAAAAAAGTTGATTTTATCAACTTTTATTAAAATTGGGAAATAGGCACATGCCACTTGATTATACATATCTTTATTTTCGTATATTTTTGAACTTTAAAGAATCATGTATTTTTTCAGTGTCTTAGCTTTTTAAAATAAAATTTAATTTTTTAATTGATATATAATAGATATACCTACTTAAAAAAAAATCAGGCTGGGCACAGTGGCTCACACTTGTAATCCCAGCACTTTGAGAGTCCGAGGCAGGTAGGTCACCTGAGGTCAGGAATTCGAGACCACCCTGGCCAACATGGTGAAACCCTGTCTCTACCAAAAATACAAAAATTAGCTGGGCATGGTGCACACCTGTAATCTCAGCTGTTCAGGAGGCTGAGGCAGGAGAATTGCCTGAACCCAGGAGGCGGAGGTCACAGCGAGCCCAGATTGCACCACTGCACGCCCTGCACTCCAGCTTGAGTGACAGACAGAGACTCCATCTCCAAAAAAAGAAAGAAAACAACTCGTGTATGTTTATCTCTCACATCTGCAGAGAAGCCGTTTCTTACTTAGAGGTCTCAGTAAGAAATATTTACAACAACAAACAAAATGCATTATTCACTCATCAAAGTTGTCAGAGAATTTGCTGCAGTTTTTTTCCTTGGGTAGAATTAGGGGTTCCTTGAGGATTTCAAGCTTGAAAACACGTTTTATGGCAGCAATTGTATTCACTTTATTATTTTTTCCAACTTTTTCCTCCCCTCCTCTCATAATAACATTTATTGATCAGGCACTGTGCTAGCTACTTTATGTTTGTAATCTGCTTTAATCATTCCTGCAAGGTAGCTGGTATCAGCAACACTCCCTCTGGGGGAGGCTTATCAGATAACAGTGTAGTTTGAAAAAGCATGTGTAATGACATAATAAAAATGGGCAAAACTCAGTAATGCTATAAAACTCAGTAACTGCAACATGGAGTTGACCAAATCTTCATTGCCAGCAGGAATATACTAAAGACATGTTTTTCTACCCCAGACATTAGCATCTCAAGGAAAGGGGAAAGTGATTATTTGAAAAGTTGATCAGTTTTTATAGGTAGAAGGCTTTTGTTTATTTGCTTTTCCATGTGGTTGTTTCTTGCCTTTTCTCTCTGAATTCCCTTGCAGTACAGGCTGGTTACACTGTGTGCCAGCCGCACGATGACTGTGAAGCTTAGAAACAACTTCATGGAGTTCTTTGGTTGTTGTTTAGGGGCACCTTTCATTTATGTAGTTATTGAAATTTTACTATTATTACTATTATTATTATTTCATGACAAGAGTCTCACTCTGTTGCCCAGGCTGGAGTGTAATGGCATGATCTTGGCTCACTACAACCTCCACCTCCCAGGTTCAAGCTATTCTCCTGCCTCAGCCTCCAGAGTAGCTGGGATTACAGGCACGTGTGACCATGGCTGGCTAATTTTGTATTTTTAGTAGAGACAGGTTTTCACCATGTAGGCTAGGCTGGTCTCGAACTCCTGACCTCAAGCGATCCTCCTGCCTCAGCCTTCCAAAGTGCTGGGATTATAGGAGTGAGCCACCATGCCCGGCCTGCTTTTGACATTTTATATTCTAATATATGTGTTTTAATTTAATTCAGCTCTTATAAAAACCTGATGAGTGAGATGATCTTAATTCCATAATACATAAAAAGAAATGGAGATGTAAGAGGTAACTTGCCCACAATTATTATCCAGGCTATTGTTGCAAGTTTAAGTGCCTCAGAACTTTTTCTGTTCACTCCTATGTAAAAGTGTGTGTCCTTGGGCAGTATGTATCATGTAGAGTGTAATTTCAGAGGAGGAGGTGTTCACTGATGAGGTCCTGGGCATCTTTGGACACAGCCTAGCATATTTAAAGTGTGGCACCACATAGTGTGACATCATTCTAGTGATCATCTTTGAACTGCATAAGAAGAACATTTCCTTTTTACCCACATGCATTTATTTTCACGTTTGTTGGCCCATGCATAAAACTTTACTGAGGACTGACTCTGACAACTGGTTTAATACTTCTCTCAGCTGCTTTCCTGCTTCAGCTGTAGACTCAGAAGCCATGAGCAGCTGCTCTCCAGGATCTGGTGGTGATACACACTACTGAAATGGTGTATGGAGCACTGATGCATGAGGCCAGGTTTATGCCTTCTGTCTTGGACAAAGAAAGCAAGCTGCCCTTACATTCAGTTGTCATACTTTAAGAATCAAAAATAAGTAAGTAAATATATAGACATGTAATAAACAGGGCCGGGCATGGTGGTTCATGCCTGTAATCCTAGCACTTTGGGAGGCCGAGGTGGGCAGATCACCTGAGATCAAGAGTTCGAGACCAGCCTGGCCAACACAGTGAAACCCCATCTCTATTAAAAATACAAAAATTTGCTGAGTGTGGTAGTGCATGCCTGTAATCCCAGCTACTTGGGAGGTTGAGGCAGGAGAATATCTTGAACCGGGAGCCAGCATTTGTGGTGAGCCAAGACTGCAGCACTGCATTCCAGCCAGGTAACAGAGCAAGAATGTCTCAAAAAAAAAAAAAGAGATAGGCAATAAATAGATTATAAATATACTGATACCCTGTATAATAATACATAATTTTAAACTATGGATCAAATATTAAAGGCTTCCACATTCATACAATATCCTGAATTAAGATCAGGCTCAAGTGAGCATTTCTGACCTGTACGTAATTAAATGCTGACTGAATTGAATATGTCTATAGTATGAGAAGAACACAACAAAATATTAGGTTTTGTAGACTGCCTTTGATTTTCAATTAGTGGTGTCTTAGTTTAACAAAATCTCTGAATTTTTTAATAAAAACTTGTATATATAAAAGCATTTTCTAGCTGGTGCGGTGGCTAACACCTGTAATCTCAACACTTTGGGAATCTGAGGTGGGCGGATCATGAGGTCAGGAGATCAAGACCATCACGGGTAACACAGTGAGGCAATCTTCCTGCCTCACTGGGAAGATGAGGCAGGTAGACTGCTTGAGCCTGGGAGGCATGCAGATCTCTACTAAAAATACAAAAAAAAAAAAAATAGCCGAGCGTGGTGGCATGCCTGTAATCCCAGGTACTCAGGAGGCTGAGGAAGGAGAATGGCTTGAACCTGGGAGGCGGAGGTTGCAGTAAGCCAAGATCGCACCCCTGTGCTCCAGCCTGGGTGACAGAGCAAGACTCCGTCTCAAAAAAAAAAAAAAAAAAAAAAAGTTCTTTTTTTTTTTTTAGAATTTTCATTTCACAAGAGAAAATTTCATTCTTAAGATTTTCCAGATGTTAAAATCTAATGAATTAAAAATGCCTTTTTTGTTGTTATTGTTGAGACAGGGTCTCACTCTGTCACCCAGGTTGGAGTACAGTGGTGTGATCACAACTCACTGGAGCCTTGATCTCCCGGGCTCTAGCAATCCTCCACCTCAGCCTTTCAAGTAGCTGGCACCACAGGTGTGTGCTACCACACATGGCTAATTTTTAAAAATATTTTTCTAGAGATGAGGTCTCCCTGTGTTGCCCAGGCTGGTCTCAAACTCCTCAGCTCAAGTCATCCTCACACCTTGAACTCCTAAAGTGCTGGGATTACAGGCATGAGCTATCACACCCAGCTTGAATTAGAAACTCTTATACAAGTTAACAAGAAGCCCTGGAAATTACAGATTAGACAGAAAAATTCTAGTCAGGGTGAATTATCTTTCTCTCCCTGAAGATATTATGTAGACAGTTGGTTATTAGTCCCAATGATTCCACAGATCCTGTTTTTCAGGAAATTAGAAGTTTTAGCAGCCAAGTGGCCTGAGCCTGGATTTGAGGTAGAAAACTCACTACTTAACTTTGTAATTATCTGATGCTATTTCTCCCCAAGACAATGCAGAGCGCAAATACATCTATATTCTCAAAAGTAACAAGAAAAATGGTTCGAGCAACTCAGTGAAAGAGTTGTAAATTCTAAGCTGTTAACAATAAAGATAAGGAAATAAATTATTGTGATTCAGGAGTAACATTTGAAGAATAATAGATTTTTGTTCTGGGCAGGGCAGATACATTCACCATTTGCATTGGTCTCACAAGCAGGAGGCCCAGCTCAGAGGTAATTATCAGAAGATGAGATAAAATTTTCTCATATATCTCTTTGGGCAGGATCTAAGAAGCCTGGAATCTGATTATGTTTTGAATTTGCTTAACAAAGCAGTCTTATATATACAATTATAGGAGGATTAATAAAAGAATATAATGGCTGGGTGCAGTGGTTCATGCCTATAATCCCAGCACTTTGGGAGGCTGACGCAGACGAATCACTTGAGACCAGGAGTTTGAGACCAGCCTGGCCAACATGGTGAAATCTCGTTTCTACTAAAAATATAAAAATTAGCCAGGCATGTTGGCACTCTCCTGTAATCTCAGCTACTTGGGTGACCAGGAATGAAGACTGATTGAGCCTGGGAGGCAGAGTTTGCAGTGAGCAGAGATCGTGCCACTACACTCCAACCTGGGTGACAGAGTGAGACTCTGTCTAAAATATACGTATCAGATACCTTTCAAAAACATACAGAACCAGGTCCTTAAAGAGAAGTTCCTTCTATCATGTAATTCCTGTGTATAACTGGATACTATAAAAATGCTACCTGTAAATCTGCTTTTTTTTTTTTCTGAGATGGAGTTTCACTCTCAGGGTCACCAACGCTGGAGTGTGGTGGCACGATCTCAACTCACCGCAACCTCCACCTCCCAGGTTCAAGCGATTCTCCTGCCTCAGCCTCCCGAGTAGCTGGGATACAGGTGCCTGCCACCACGCCCAACCAATTTTTGTATTTTCATAGAGACCAGGTTTCACCATGTTGGCCAGGCTGATCTCGAACTCCTGACCTCAGGTCATCCACCTGCCTTGGCCTCCCAAAGTGCTGGGTTTACAGGCATGAGCCACCACACCTGGCCTAAGCCTGTTGTTTTAAAAAACAAAAACATACATGGTTATATGCATCTCCATAACATCCTCTTTCAAACTTGTGGCTCCTGTGACTTAAGTAGACATCCTAACAGTTACTGGCTTGATGTATAGCTCCCTGGAGCCAGATCCTGACTAGGGTTGGAGCAGGGATATGATTAGGGATGGATGGAATCAGGACAACTAGCCTGCCAGTCCTGCTTTGTGTTTGCTGGAGGTGGGGGAGTGCTGACCCACTGGCATGGCACAGCAGAGCAATGCTGAGGCTTTTCATAAAACAGGATTATTAACCAGTAGTGTATGGAGTCGCACTGGGCATTTTCTTTGAAGAGTGACTACTTTAGTGATGTGTCTGTAGGGGAGAGGGTAAGATGGCACAGCCTCAATGAGTCAAATCTTTTTAATCGGATATATAACCTCTGTCTATGATGCCAAACAGTATTTCTCAGATTTTCTTTGCACCCTGATGTTCAGCACCAGGACAAAGTCGTATCTGTTGAATCCACAGTAAGGGTGGACCTCTGTTATCTCCAGAAAGACAGTTTAATGGCCCTATACACACAATATAAAGCATGGCCCTTGCACAGGGGACAGAAGACTTGGCTGGGTGTGGTGGCTCATCTGTAATCCCAGCACTTTGGGAGGCTGAGGCAGGTGATCACGTGAGGTCATGAGTTTGAGACCAGCCTGAACAACATAGTGAAAGTCTGTCTCAACTAAAAATACAAAAATTAGGGGTTGGCACGGTGGCTCACGCCTGTAATCCCAGCACTTTGGGAGGCCGAGGCGAGCAGATCATGAGGTCAAGGGATCAAGACCATCCCAGCCAATGTGGTGAAACCCCGTCTCTACTAAAAATACAAAAAAATTAGCTGGGCATGGTGGCGCGCACCTGCAGTCCCAGCTACTCGGGAGGCTGAGGGAGGAGAATTACTTGAACCTGGGAGGCGGAGGTTGCAGTGAGCCGAGGTCGCGCCACTGCACTCCAGCCTGGCACCTGGTGACGGAGTGAGACTCTGTCTCAAAAAAAAAAAAAAACCAAAAATTAGCTGGGCATGGTGGCAGGTACCAGTAATCCCAGCCACTTGCAAGGCTGAGGCAGGAGAATCACTTGAACCTGGGGGCTGGAAGTTGAAGTAAGCCGAGACATACCAGCAGCCTGGGCAACAGAGCAAGCCTCTGTCTCAAAAAAAAAAAAAAAAAGGAAGATTAAGGCAGAGGCAACAGGAATGTTTACGTTTCTCTTGTGTGATTCCTTGCTTTCTCTCCTAGCTAAGGAGCTGCATGGGAGTAACTGGGCTGGTTTCTAGTAGATGGATACCTGTGTGTTTTCACATGGAGCACAGATCAGACCCTCTTCTCATTAATACGTCATCCAAATTGCTAGCAGTTTCAGCAGTGGGCCAGTAAATGGTCAAATCTCTGTTTGATGAGCAAGGTCAAGGAGTTTCCCCTTGGAGTCACAGGGGACTATCTCAAGATCAGGCGCCTCTGCACAGGAACACAGGCACTCTGTGGACACTGAAGACAACACATGGCTTCAAATCACGCTTGGCCATGTATGCAGAATCCCTCCAAGATTTCTGTTTCAAATTAGCAGGTCACTACTCTAATCCCTAAGGGCATAGGTACTCCTGGTTAGTGAGAGTGAAGGAGGTAGAGTTCAAAAGCATAGACTGCTTCCAGAACCGCAGTCCCTAAATAGAAAGTCCAAATAGCATTAAGGAGCCTCATTCTAAAGTCAGAAAGTGACTCTGTAATGTACCTGAATTACATATGTAATTAGATATGCTCAGAAGTAACTTCTGACTTGACTCATCAATTTCTAGGCTTCCTTAACACCTGTCATAATTGGACAAAGGAAGAAAGTTACGCTGCCCTTGGAAGTCTGGACCCATCTCCAGGGAACTGTGTATACTTCCTGCTTCCAAATAATATGTATAATCACATGGGGGCTGACTGGTAGACTTACTTTTGTTTCTGATTCAAAATGCCATTCCTGTATATTATTACAAACTTGGAAAGTACATAAAGAAATAAAGAAATTTTAAAGCTCCACACAATCCCACTACTAAGAGTTAGGTCTAAAATACTGTGGTCTGTCCATAGGGATTTTCTAGGCATAAATGAACTAGTTTTTTTCTAGGCATAAATGAACTAGGATCGGCTGCACTCAGAGCCCATAAACCCAGGTTCACTTTCGAAGTAGTGCTCAGGAACTCCTTGCATTCTACCTGATAGGGACTGGATCTTTTCAACCCACAGTTATACACACACACACACATAAGTACACACACTCAGAAGTTCTTGATGTTAATTAAAAAAAAAAAGACCCTGACAACTTGTAGAATTAACATACCACAAAAATGTACAATGTACTTCTATGGGTTACACAGAGGTCAAGGTTGCCTTATAAGTAGATGGTGGATCTAAGGATTAATTTACAGGAAAAAAAAGCTTTGGAAACTTTTAATAAATGTATAGCAATTTTAAAACATCACACTTAATACAACTTTTATTTGTTTTTAATAGAGACAGCGCCTCACTATGTTGCCCAGGCTGGTCTCGAACTCCTAGCTCAAGTGATCCTCCAGCCTCAGACCCCCAAAGTGCTAGGATTGCAGGCGTGAGCCACCACACCCAGCCAACTTTATACAACTTTTAAAGAAAGAAATTAGGAAATGTAATTAAGGTTCTGAATAAATGCCCCAAGAATAATGAGATCTTGAAGTCTCTTTCATCTGAGCCTTCAAAGGCATGAAGCACAATGACTAAAGTAGGGATGAACATATGAGGGAAAAAAGAAAAAAACAACAATGAAGTCGGGCCTCTATAAATGCCACCCACCAAACACAGGACAAACATGACAATAGATGACGAGAGACCAACAATTCAGTACAAAGAGATGCTTTATAGGATCTTAAACCATCTCCACTCAATATTTTTCATTAGAATGCTTTACGTATCACCGACACATCTGACTTTGTTACCTCTTTGCATTGCTGCTGCATTTCAATCTGAGAAAGTGATCTAATCCTTGAAGCTCTTAGTATTTTTTCTATCTCTTCTGGGAAGGTTAGAAAGATGGCAATGATAAATGCATAAATAACCAGCAGCAGGAAGGGAAAGCTGCATCATTACGTTTAGGAACATCTGACTGTCCTAGCTTTTTATTATTTTAGGAAAGAGCAAGGTTATTAAAGGAAATTTTAGAACTACAGAAAAATCAATAAAAACTAATATCTGTATGTGATGTTAGAGCTTACAACCACTATCATAAATTTCCATTTAATTCTTGTATTAGTCTGTTCTCACACTGCTATAAAGAATACTACCTAAGACTGGGAAAATTATAAAGGAAAGAGGTTTCACTGACTTAAAGCTCTGCAGGCTTAACAGGAAGCATGGCGAAGAGGTCTCAGGAAACTTACAATCATGGCAGAAGGCAAAGGGGAAGCAGGCACCTTCCATCTGATGGTTCTAAAGCCATCCACTCTCATGAGAACTCACTCATTATTATGAGAACAGCATGGGGGAAACCATCCCCACAATCCATGAACCACCCCCATGATCCAATCCCCTCCTACCTGGTCCCTCCCCTGACATGTGGAGATTACAGTTTGAGATGAGTTGGGCCGGGGACACAGAACCAAACCGTATCAATTCTTAAGCAATTTTGTGACACAGATATTTTTTATTATCCCTACTTTATAATTTACTAAATGCACTGAAGTACATAAAAACACCATACAGCCACTGGGAGATAACTCAGTAGGCTTCTTAGTCTAGTTCCGAGATCCTCAACCAGGAGCCATCTCCCCACCTCCAGCAGACGCTGGCAATGTCTGGAGACATTTTTGTTTGTTACCACTAGGTAGTGCTATTGGCATCCCGTGGGTGAGACCAGAGATGCTGCTAAACAATGAACACAACAGCCCCTCACAACAAAGGCTCATCCAGCCCAAGTGTCAGCAGTGCTGAGACTGAGAAACACTGGTGTGTTCCACACTTTCATTAGGGTCCTGATGAAACTCTTAAAACTTGGCATGGCGATTTGTCTAAACAGCATTCTTTCTCTCATTGTCTTGTTATCAGAACCTCATTTTATTCAGAAATGGGCACCCTATTGTCAGTTTAGGAGTAAATACTGATTAGATTAATCATGGTAATTCCATTTTCTGTCAACAGTGATTTTCAGGGATGGACATGTGACCTCGTTCTGACCAGTAAGACATGAAGGGGGATCTACTAGAGGGAAGGCTTCTGGGAAGTGTGTATATATACATATATATACAGAGAGATGGAATCTCACTCTGTTGCCCAGGCTGGAGTGCAGTGAAGCAATCTTGGCTGACTGCAACCTCTGCTTCCCAGGTTCAAATGATTCTCCCGCCTCAGCCACCCAAGTAGCTGGAATTACAGGCATGCACCACCACACCCAGCTAATTTTTATATCTTTAGTAGAGATATGGTTTCACCATGTTGTCCAGGCTGATGTTGAATTCCTGACCTCAAGTGATCTGCCCACCTCGGCCTCCAAAAATGCTGGGATTACAGCTATGAGCCACTGCACCTGGCCCATACTCTTAAAAATAGACTGCAAGAGAGAAAACATCTCCTCCCTCGGGATATTTTCAAGTTGTATGTGACCCTGCTTCAGCTACCTGTGGCCCCAGGAAGCCATCCTGTCTCAGAACTTGTGGAAAAACAGAGCAGTAAATACCCTTATTGTTGAGACGTTTTGATTTGGGTTTTTTGTTACTAAAGCCAAAAACATTCCAAGGGATTCAACCCTACTAGTCTACGTTGCCACTGCTCTAGTTCTAAATCTCTAAACCTTTCACCTTCTGTATCTTCTATCAGTCTTCGCTACATTGCCTTCTTCCTGATGGAAGAGAGCTCTCTGTCACTGTTTGCAAAAACTCCAAGTTAAATCCTTAAACTATAAATTTTCTTTCTCTCCTAGACTTTCCATTGCTCCTTGTTTAATCCATTTCTGTTCCTATTAATGTACAAATCTCATAACTGCAGAAGACTCTTCTAAGCAGCTGCTTTTAAATGTGAATGTAACTGGCTCAGGCTGCTGCAATATGAGAGGGTCCATAAGGTAAACGGGGACAAGTTTACCATCCAGGCTCTACCTGAATTGCTTTCTTCCATGTTTGATTCCCACTGCAAATGTACCCTACTGCAAAAAGAATCTCAGCCTTGGGGATTGAACTAAGCCCTCCTACCTTTGTCGGTGCCTGTTTTATGTCCTCAGCATGAAGGGTACAATACCACAGAAGTGTCAGCCTAGATAATGATGCTAATACACTTTCACTTTGGTTTAAGTAAATTTCCTCAGCTCTCCTCAAAGGTGTTCTTCTAAAGTGTGGTAGGGAAGAATCCATGATTTCTCTCCTGTTTATGCTAACATTCCAACCTCCAGTAGTCTTCAAAACATTTTCCTCTTCATCATCATTTGTCTTCCACAAGTACAAGGGAAGATCACTGATTAATATCCATATGATATTAGAACACAAGGCAGGCTGGGTGTGGTAGCTCATGCCTGTAATCCCAGCACTTCTGGAGGCTGAGGCAGGTGGATCACTTGAGGTCAGGAGGTCGAGACCAGCCTGGCCAACATGGTGAAACCCCATCTTTACTAAAGATACAATAATTAACCAGGCGTGGTGGTGGGTGCCTATATCCCCAGCTACTCAGAAGGCTGAGGCAGGAGAATTGCTCAAACCCAGGAGGCAGAGGTTGGAGTGAGCCGAGATCACCCCACTGTACTTCAGCCTGGGCAACAGAGCAAGACTCCATCTCAAAAAAAAAAAAAAAAAAAGAACACATAGCAATCACATCCCAGGGAGTTTACTCCAACTTAAAAATGCAAATAGTAGCTTTGTAAGAGAAAACAGATTAAAAAATGTCATAATGTCAGAGAGAAAAGATTCAAGTGATGTTGAAATTATTTTTAGGAAGGCTAAGAACTAAAATCATTTATATATGTATGATGAGACAAGGGAAGTTAAAATAATTTAGAAAAACTTTAGTCACTAAAATTGCTAGCAAAGGCAAAATAAATAAATGAGTAAACCCAAAACAAATTTTAGAGATACCATGCCTCATAGAACTTCTAGAATTGATAGATTTTAAATCTATGAACCATTTCCTTGAATTGAAATTAATAACACAGTCTTTCCAATCTAGGCAAAGAAATCTTTTCTTCCTCCAAAATCAGAGAAATCAATGAAGTGAAACATGAAAGATTCACGTGAGGTGCTCTCTACTGAGAGCATAACCTTTGACGCAATCGAGAAAAAGATTATGAGAGAGGATGATCATTAAGTTAATATCTTCCAGTTACCTACACTTGTCCCTCAGGGTAAGTCATTCAGTTATGAATGGGGTTTGTTTAACTACAATAGTCCTTCCCACCCACCTAAGATTCTTAAATCCTTTTCTATCAGAGAATCACTCTTGTAGTAAATTAGGATTACTAAAGGGAGTATCAAGAGCTCTCAGTAGTATTGAGGTTAAATTACTTTCTCCAGCAATAAACGTTATTTCTGAGAAGTAAAACCGAAATCAAACTTGTGTCAGTTAAATGTCATTGTCAAGTTTTAAACTGTGCTCAGTGTTTAAAGGTTTTATTTTTCCCCAGTAGTACTGAGGTATAATTGACAAACAAAAGTTGTATATATTTAAGGTGTACCATGTAATGTTTTGACACATACATACATTTTGAAGTGATTATCATAATAAAGCTAAGTACCACATCTATCACCTCACATGGTTACCATTTCTCTTTGTAGTGAGAACACCACACTGTGAAATGGTCACATCTGCCTGTTTAGTGATGGAAGCCTAGCTATCAGCAGACGTAAAACAACTTGAGTAGGACTTACAATTTGAGAAATAAAAGCTTTTTTGAGCTCTTTGGTCAGAAGTCAGCTTAATAAAAAGCTGATATTCAGGATCTAGTGTTTTCTTTCTTTCTTTTCTTTTTTTTTTTTTTTAAAAAAAAGGCCTTCTGCTTTTAGTCAACTGAAACCTCCTTTAAGACATTCTTTTGGCCTGGTGAGGTGGCTCACACCTGTAATTCTGGCACTCTGGAAAGCTGAAGTGGGAAGATTACTTGAGGTTAGGAGTTCGAGACCAGCCTGGCCAACATACTGAAATCCCGTCTCTACTAAGAATACAAAAATTAGCTGGGTGTGGTGGCACACATTAGTAGTCTTAGCTACTTGGGAGGCTGAGACAGGAGAATTGTTTGAACCTGGGAGGTGGAGGTTGCAGTGAGCCAAGATCTCAAGATGGCACTCCAGCCTGGGTGACAGAAAAAGATCCCAACTTAAATTTTTTGTTTGTTTGCTCCCTCTGTTTGGTGCCTTTCTTGCTGGCATGACTTTTTTCCTCTGTAACTTGTTCTTCCATTTCCTTTCATACCTGTTCTTCCTTCCTTTTGCCATCTTTGATATCACATGAAAAAAATCTAGAGGAGACTTCTAGAGACCCTGAGACCCCTTAAGGAACACAGAAAAGTGTGCCATCCATCCCCTTTAAAAGGTCTTCTACCTTCCTTGTGGAGTCCCAAGAAACCCATAGGAAGGTTTCTCTTAGGTCTAAAGTTCTGCTCTCTCTTGAATCGAGTTCCCTCAAGTCTTTGGCTTTTGGGAATAGTAGCAGGGATTACTTTGGACTCTGAGAGAACATGACCCTTGAGTGTGTGATGGCTGATAAGTCACTGGTGAGGGCTGCAGGTCTGGAAGTGGCTCACGGCATGTACAATGAGTGGTAACTATGGCCGGGGCTACTCGTTTCTTTGTGCATTTAGATAAGAAAAGCATAATTTGCAAGCAAAAAACAAACAGCCACATTAAAAAGTGGAAAAATGATATGAACAGACACTATTCAAAAGAAGACATACACGTGACCAACAAGTATATAAAAAAATGCTCAACATCACCAATCAGAGAAGTACAAATTAAAACCACAATGAGATACCATCCCCCACCAGTCAGAATGGCTAATATTAAAATGTCAATAAAGAACAGATGCTGATGTGGTTGTGGAGAAAAGGTAACACTTATTCACTGCTGGTGGGAATGTAAATTAGTTCAGCCACTGTAGAAAGCAGCCTGGTGATTTTTCAAAGACTTTAAAACAAAATGACCTTTTGACCCAGCAATCCTATTATTGGATGTATACCCAAAGAAATGTAAATTATTCTACCATAAAGACACATGCACGCACATGTTCATTGCTGCACTATTCACAATAGCAAAGACATGGAATCAACCTACGTGCCCATTAATGACAGACTGGATTAAAAGAATGTGGTTCATATATATAACAGAACACTATGCAGCCATAAAAAAGAACAAGATCATGTCCTTTGCAGTAACATGACTAGAGCGGGAGGCCATTATCCTAAGCAAACTAACACAGGAACAGAAAACAAAACACCACATGTTCTTACTTATAAGTCGGTGCTAAACACTGAGTACACACGGATACACAGAAGGGAGCAACAGATACTGGGGTCTACGTGAGGGTAGGGGGTAGGAGGATGGTAATGACTGAAAAACTACCTGTCAGGTACTATGCTTATTACCTGGGTGATAAACTAATCTGTACACCAAACTCCTGTGACGTGTACTTTACCTATGTAACAAACCAGCACATACACCTGAAACATAAAAGTTTTAAAAAAAATTAAAAAATTAAGCCATTGTATAGGATTGATTAATTAATTAACATGTAGGTATTAGGCATATGTGACAGATCCTTCCATTTGTTTATACTGGAGGAAGGATGGGGTCCAGCCCCATTCTCAGAGGAGAACAGCAGAGGTAGCAACACTCAGGACCTTGATATTGGATCTCCTGGATGTCTGTTTGCAGTGAGGGTCTTCCCTTCAGGGGAAGTATAATTTTTAGCATTGAAGAAGGTTTAAGTTTCATATGTAGTCTAGGCCATAGGTGTTGGAGATCATAACTAATAAGGCTAAGCCTACAGTGGCTTTGCAGGCTGCAAAGGATAGTGGGTAATATGGATGCTAAAATGAAATGCAAATTCAAGGTTACGAGGGAGCTCATGATGAATACTGACAGCATTATGCCTTCTAGACATAGAATTGAAGACATTAGAGGAGACTGGTAAATTATTATTACTGCTAGAGATGAAATGAAGGCCAAGGTGATATTAATATAGATAGAAGGCATTTAGTAATTATGATTACTCATTATGAGTAATCATAATTTAATGAGTCAAAATCATTTGTTTTGGTTTAAACTCATTACCAGTTCAACTTATTCTAGTCCTTTTTGGATTCACTCATAGGCTAATCCTAGGGATAGTAATTAAAATGAGTACTATGGTAAGTATTAATTTTAGGCTGTTTATTTGGAAGGGAAGACCCTCGCTGCAATCAGACATTCAGGAGAGTGATCATATGGTTCCTGTTAGGCCTCCAACTCCAGGCCTGGCCATTTTAGCACTGGTGACCCACATGTACACCTCTGTATGGTCTTCAGAAACCAGAAAGTTTGAAGCAACCACAAGTAACCAGGTGGCCACAGAAAAAAAGTAAAACAACTTGTTCCTGCCTCAAGTAATTGCTCTGCAACCTCCATCCATTATTCCTGTTCAGCCTTGCAAAAATTTCTCCCTGGACATTGGGTTTCTCAAGACCCCCACCCCTGTAACTACGTAATCTACTGCATCCTCCCCTCTGACTACAACCGATACTTCCCATTCTTACGATCATGCCTGTTTATAATAAATGATCCCCACCTTGTGATTATGCATCCCGTGACGCTTTTCCCTTCCCAAGATAGATTACCAACCCTTACCCTTGTAGTCAAGCATCCTGTGACACCCTTCCCCTCCCTAAGATAGATTACTACCTTTAACTAATCATTTGCCCCAACCTATATAACCGATCCCTTCTCCTACCCGCTTTGCTTAACTCCTTTCTCAGACTTGACCTGCTTGCACCCAAGTGTGAAATAAATGGCCTTTTTGCTCACACAAAGCCTGCCTGGTGGTCTTTTCACATGAGCAACATACATGACCGTCCTGCACTGCCTCTTCCTCCTCTCCTGGGTTCTGGGTTTAACTTCCTAATCTTAGCTGGTAGCAATATTAACTGAGTATTTGAGACCCTCAGGGACCCTCTCAAAAATAAAATAAAATAAAGAAAAGCATGGTTTGGACCCAGGACCCATATGTTTATATGCTTATACACATGTATATTTCACTACCCAATATATAAAAGAGCTCTAATTAATTGGCTTAAAGAAAAAGTAGGTGCTGAAATAAAATATATCAGGAAAATAGAAATTAACTCAGATGCCTTTTATGTCGTGTGACTTCAGTAATTTTGGGCAAATAAAACTAGTTTTTAAGTTGTTGGTAAAATAAAATAGAAATGTCTTCAGAATTATCAGAGTTAAATATAATTCAGGCATTTTCACCTAGATCTACTGGTATGGTAAGTTTAAGCTGTCTCTCCTAGATTTTTAACTCACAAAATGTTGCTTCTGTGACAGTTTTCATACTTGTTTGACTCTTCTGTGAGCTTATGTCTTGGAGCCATTAGATTTTAGGCTCTAAACAAATAGTCACAGTGAGGTCTGGGGACATATGTGGAGTTCTCCCTGACCCAGTTGTGCCTCCTGGCTATGCTGGGAAGGGTCGGACATTATCCTCACAGCTCTGTCCTCCATTGTGAGCTCTACAATTGGTGTGTACATTCAAGACCCAAATGAGCCCTGCCCTTTTTAGCCACCCTTGTGGTACAGGAGTTAAGAAGATATTACTTAGGCAGATAGTAAGGGTACGGGAGCCCCAAATCATTTTCTAACAAGGAACAGCCTGCAGGCTGGAAGTTTGCAAGGGTGAACGCCCACAGAAACTAAAGACTAGACATGTTCAAGATGCTGGCTCTATCTTCCCTTTTCTGCCAGCCACCTATACTATAAAGGAGCAGGCAAGATGGCACCCATCAGCTGGAATGCCTATTTGCATAAGAACATTAGGGTGGGGCAACCAGCCTTCCCCACGAACTACATAGACATCAAACCTGATTAACCAATCTGTGAGCCCTAGGATCAGGCTGTCTGGTTCCTCAAATGAGTTCATTCTATCTGGCATTTTCATTCTTGCCATCTGTCTTCTACAACAGGTCCCTCTTGTTTTCCGCCTCATGGAAGGAATGTTCACCACTTTCTCCAGCCTGCATATAAAATCTGCTGCAGTCTGCTGCCTCCCCCCTTTTTCGGATCCCGTCTCTCTCTCTCTCTCTATTCTCCCTCCCTCCTTCCCCTCTCTCCTCTCTCTTGCAAGGAGCTGCTCTCCCATATCCTTTCTTCTATTAAACTTTCCACTCCTTAACCCACCCACATATGACTGTGTCCTGAATTCTTTCTCCATACGCAACAACGAACAACAGGGTATATATCCCAGATAGCGTAGCCACTTCACTGGGGTAAGGGACCCATGGGTAAGGGACCCAGGATGAGTAGGGAAGTCAGTAGGGAGTGTGTCATAGTTTCAAAATTCTTCTCAGTAACTTAAAATCTTAAAGTCATGTTATGTTAAATTAAGTAATAGATAATCACGAACTATCTAAGCCATTTAAGTAATTTAAAATATTGAAACATTACTTATTAAATGTTTGTTTATATACTTTAGAATTTTATTTTTAATATGATATAAAATATATTTCAATTTGTTAATATACAAAAAAACTGAGGAAACAGCTTTCTAAACATTATGAAATAATTTTAACTTACAAATACATACATAAACAGTTCAGAATTACTTACTTCCCATGTTTTTCACTGGAAATTAGTATTTCTAAGAGTTAAAATAGTAGTTAATATATGTAATAAAAATTACTAGGTATAAGAGAATGAATTCTATGTACATAGTATATAAAGAAAGTAAGATGTATTTTTGGTGAAGGTTATAAGAAAGACACGAAGATGTGGTTTTTGCTAAAGGAAATGTAATTTTTTCTAGTATGGAGGTTTTTCAAAAAGGTTTTTTCAAAATGAAAAAAAGATGATACTAATAAAATCAGATAGATCTGAAAAGTTGCAGAAATAGAAAAATAGGAAAAATAAGAGGATATAAGAGGTCTATGGAAATCTTATGTAGTCAAAAGCTGACAAAGGTTGGATGGATTTGTTTATAAGATTTTATTAAAATTAGCTTTAGTACTGATAATACCCTAATATAAATGTAGAATATGGTTTTCTCTTTTAAACAAGATTTTTATATAGTATTAATAAGAGATAATGCAGTTTTCTGTTTAACTTTTGAATAAGTTGCAATTAAAAATGTGATGAGGAAGAGTCATGGGACTCATCCTAGCAGAGTGGAAATCTTTAGATAGTTATTAAAAACTGAATACATAAATAAAAATTGACACGGTTAAAACAAAGTCCTTGATATAACACTATCAACGATTAGGTGGACTGAAAGGAGCCCCTGCTACTCACCTAACATTAAAGACCCCCAAGCCAATTTGTTCTATATTAAAAGAAAAACTTCAGCCAAATTAAATTTAAAGGAGTTTAATTGGGCGATGAATGATTTACTGCCTTGAGATAGGACATTAATCGAAATTATCCCATGACTGAAGGACATAAAATCATCTTCACACCTCAAATACCCATATTATCTTGGGTGATGTCAGAGAAACACTCTAATGGGGATAGCAGTGAGCAGAAGAATTCCATAATAAGACGTTATTCTTATATACGGGATCATGCAACCAGGGAGTGCAAGGAGGAGACACTCACGAGCAGGGAAGCTGTTTTCACCTAGGGCTGACTTTGGAACTGTGTGAGGAGCTGCTGGATTCTGCAGTGCCCAATAAACAGCTCTCACCTGACTGGCACAAAGTTGCTTGGTTTATGGATGGCAGTTCCAAGGTGCATGGTCAACATCCTGTTTGGACGGCTGCTACTCTGATTGAAGAAGCATGAGAAAAAACGACTTTTTTTTGAGCTACTTATAGCTTACTGCAATTGGCCAAAGTATACTTTTGTCAGCAAAGTTGAAACACGGACCTTTCTCTCGACCTGATTTCTCCAAAATTTGGAAACTATTTGCAAGTGTTATTTTATTGCAATATAGTTATTTGCATGAGTTCAATAGCATATGTTTTTCCTGTAACTGTACACATTGGAGACATTGGTTCTGTACCAAGGCTTTGACTGGAATGGCAACTTTTCAGATATAATCAGATTGCATGGTCAACATCTTATTTGGTGCACGGTCAACAACGTGTTTGGATGGCTGCTACTCTGATTGAAGAAGCCTCAGGAAAACTATTTCTCTTTTGAGTTATTTATAGCTTACTGCAGTTGGCTAAAGTATACTTTTGTCAACAAAGTTGAAATATTTAGCTTTCTCTCTACCTGATTTCTCCAAAATTTGGAAACTATTTGCAAGTATAATTTTACTGCAATATAGTTATTTGCATGAGTTAAGTAAGCATGTTTTCTTCTGTAACTGGACATACTGGAGACATTGGTTCTGTACCAAGGCTTTGACTGGATATATATACATATATATATTATATTATATTTTCAGATATAATCAGGTTGCTTTGAGAAATTGAGTTTGACTTTATAGAGCTGATAAAAAGCCCCTGAGAAAGACTTGCCTAGTACCTTGTCCATATGGTATTTTTACATATTTCTTCTGACCTTGCAGTAAGCAAAGAATGTTCGTTTTTGACAGGCCTAGGAACCTCAAGAAATTTTGGGACTTTGAGAAGAGAGGAATTTATCCAGTTTTCATAGATATTACAAGCACAATTTGATGGAAAATCTTTGGCTTGGCTTCTAAGGTTGTTGCTTAGGTGTACCTTTCATTTATGTGGTTATTGACATTTTATTTATTTATTATTTTTAAGACAAGACTCTCTCTCTTCACCCAGGCTGGAGTGCAGTGGTGCAATCTTGGCTCACTGCAACCTCTGCCTTCTGGGTTCATGATTCTCCTGCCACAGCCCTCCGAGTAGCTGGGATTACAGGCACCCACCACCATGCCAGGCTAATTTTTGTATTTTTACTAGAGATGGGGTTTCACCATGTTGGCCACATTGGTCTTGAACTCAAACTCAAGTGATCTGCCCACCTCAGCCTCCCAAAATGCTGGGATTACAGGCATGAACCACCATGCCTGGCCTAAATTTAAGTTTAGGGGTACATGTGCAGGTTTGTAAACTTGGGTCATAAGGGTTTGTTGTACAGATTATTTTGTCATGCAAATATGAAGTCTAGTACCCATTAGTTATTTTTCCTGATCCTCTCCCTCTTCCCATCCTCCACTCTTCCCATCCCATCCAGTAGGCTCCCCCGACTCTGTTTCTCCCCTCACGTATAATCGGTTGCTAAATGATGAGAACACATGGTATTTGGTATTCTGTTCCTTTGTTAGTTTGCTAAGGATAATGGCCTCCAGTTCCATCTATGTTGCTGCAAAGAATACGATCTCATTCTTTTTTATTTCTGCATAGTATTCCATAGTGTATACATACCACCTTTTTTATAAAATCTAATCTACTACTGATGGCCATTTAGGTTGGTTTCATGTCTTCGCTATTGTGAATAGTGCTGCAGTGAACATACACATGCATATGTCTTTATGATACAATGATTTATATTCCTTTGGGTATATACCCAGTAATACAACTGCTGGGTCAAATGGTGAACTTGTTGGTCTTGATTTCTGATTTGATTGCACTGTGGTCAAGAGATTCTTTGCTATGATTTCAGTAGTAGTATTTAATTTCTTATTATGTGATTGACTTTAGAGTATGTGCTATGTGGTGATGAGAGGAATATACATTCTATTGTTCTGGGTTGGTGAGTTCTGTAGATGTCTGTCAGGTCCATTTGATCCAGTGCTGAGTTCAGGTCCTGAATATCTTTGTTAATTTTCTGTCTTGATAATGTAATATGGTCTGTGGGGTGTTTAAGTCTCCCATTATGGTTGGGTGGGAATCGAAGTCTCTTTGAAGGTCTCTAAGAATTTGCTTCATGAATCTGGGTGCTTCTGTTCTGGGTGCACGTGTATTTAGAATAGTCAGGTCTTCTTGTGAAATTGAACCTTTCATCATAATATAATGCCCTTCTTATCTTTTTTGATATTTGTTGGTTTAAAGTTTATCTGAAACGGATTGCAACCTCTGCTTTCTTCTGCTTTCCATTTGCTTGGTAGATTTTTTTCTATCCCTTTATTTTGAACCTGTGCGCATCATTACATATGAGATAGGTCTCTTGAAGATGGTATACCATTGGGTGTTGATTCTTTATCCAGCTTGCCACTCTGTGTCTTTTAATTGGGGCATTTAGCTAATTTACATTCAAGGTTAGTATTGATATATGTGGATTTGATCCTGTCATGTTGTTAGTAGGTTATTTTGCAGACCTGTTTATGTGGTTGCTTTATAATATCACCGGCCTTTGTACGTAAGCGTGTTTTGCTAATGGCTGGTAATGGTCATTTCTTTCCATATTTAGTGCTTCCTTCAGGAGCTCTTGTACCACTCCTTTTCAAGTGGTAATGAATTCCCCAAGCATTGGCTTCTCTGAAAATGATCTTTTTTCTCTCTTGCTTATGAAGTTTAGTTTACCCAGATTATTATATTCTGGGTTGGAATTTCTTTTCTTTAAGAATGCTGAAAATTGGCTCCCAATCTCTTCTGGCTTGTAGGGTTTTGGCTGAGAGGTTTGCTGTTGGTCTGATAGGCTTCACTTTCTAGGTGACCTGACCTTTCTGTCTAGCTGTCTTTAACATTTCATTTTTAACCTTAGAGAATCTAATGATTACCTGTTTTGGGGATGATCTTCTTGTGAAGTATCTTACTAGGGTTCTCTGCATTTCCTGAATTTGAATGTTGGTCTGTCTAGCTAGGTTGGGGAAGTTCGCATGGATGATCTCCTGAAATACGTTTTCTAAGTTGGTTCCATTTTCCTCATCTCTTTCAGGGACACCATGAGTTGTGGATTTGGTCTTCTTACATAATCTCTTATTTCTAAGAGGTTTCATTCATTTCTTTTCATTCTTTTTCTCTATTCTTGTCTGATTGTCTTATTTCAGAAATTCAGTCTTCGTGCTGTGAGATTCTTTCCTCACATTGGTCTATTTTGCTGTTAATATTTGTGATTGCATTATAAAATTCTTGTAGTGTGTTTTGCAGCTCTGTCACATCAGTTACATTCTTTTTTATACTGGCTATTTTGTCTGTCAGCTCCTGCACTGTTTTATTGTGATTCTTCGCTTCCTTTGATTGGATTTTAATGAACTCCTATAGCTTAATGATCTTTGTTCACATATGTATTCTGAATTCTATTTCTGTCATTTTAGCCACCTCAGCCTGGTTCAGAACCCTTGCTGTAGAGGTGATACAGTTATGTGGAGGAAAGAAGACACCTTGGCTGTTTGAGTTGTCAGGGTTCTTGCCTTGGTTCTTTCTCATCCTTGTGGGCTTATGTTCCACCACTTTTTGAGGTTGCTGATGTTTGCATTTTTTTCCTTTTATCCTATTTGATGACCCTCAGGGTTTGATTGCAGTATAAAGTGGAATCAGGTGACTGATCTCATTTCCAGAAGATTTTAGGGGGTCACTGCTCAGCTCCCAACTTCTGGACTGCATGCTCTAACTCTGGGGGACTTGTCTTGGGCCCTGACTTTGTCCTCTGGCTCCTTGAGATTAGGTACCCACTGTGCTGGCGTTGTCGCGGTACTCCTGGACCACTGGTCACTACACTCTGATGGGTGGTGTCAGCCAAAGCATTTCATAGTGCAGTTACAGCAGGATACATCCTTGTTCACATGTGCCAGCAGAAGCAGTAGTGACAGCGTGGTGGGTTACACACTTGTCAGCTGAGGTGGAGTGCTAGCAGGTACTAGAGTGCCTGCCTCCCTTCATCACAGTGGTGGAGGTAATGCAGCTAGTGGGAGGTGGGGTTGTGGGAGCTTGCAGGGGAGCCTGATTGCAGATATGTGCATGGTCACACTGGTGGTGGTATTGCCTTGGGGGCAAGGTGCTGGCAGACAACACAGGTCTGTGTGTTTTCTCTGTGCCCTATAAGCAGGAGTGGTTGTTTACGGCAGGTGAGGATTCACTGTTCTGTGCGCCTAGTTCCGCTCCCTCATCTGTGTTAGCACAAGAGTGAGGCACTGGTGGATGCAGGGCTGGCTGGTTCTGTGCCTGCCAAGACTCCATCTGCCATGACGGTTGGTGGAGGGAGGAGTGGCACACTGTACTCCTGACACAGCTGTGGCAGAGTGGTGTGCACACATACTTGCCCACTGGTAGGTCAAGGAAAGCGAAACCTGCCTATGCAAACACATGCCAGCAAAGCAATGTGAGGAGTTGCACTGGACCCTGGGGAAGTTGCAGTGTGAAGAGGGTGCATACAGGCTGGTGCGTAGGCAGGGGGCTGCCATGCTGGAGCTCCTTGAAGGTTACGCATAGTGTGCCAGTACAGAAGCTATGATGTGGCCAACCAGGGCACCCAAGGCTGCCCTGCAAGAAGGTGTGGGCAGGCTGGGGCCCTGGGAGACGCCAGCAGACTGAGGGGTGCTCAGGTTGGACTGTCCCTATCTGATGAACAAGACCACCCTGCACAGTTCAGGACTGACAGTTCTCCAAGGGCTAAAGTCTCCTATGGGAGAAAGTAGAGCCTAGGGTGATGGCTGTCCCTGGCCATGCTTTGCTACAGATGCTCCTGCACTAAACCCTTTGGGCTCCACATCAGCTGGTTTGCTCCCAACTTCAGTGTCTATGGTGGTTGAAGAGTCTCCTCCTGCTGGGGTTTCAGAGGCCCGTGGTGAAAGTGGGTTGCTCCTTACCAGTTCAACTCACCTGTTCCCCTGGGGCTGTTTTGGGCACAGGAACAAGTCCGGGTATGCAGTAGCCCTATGTAGGGGTTCCAAGCTTTCCCTCTCTCAGTCTAGCTTCTGTGTGTTCCCTCTGTTCACTTTCAGTACCTTCCCTCTGAATGTCTGTAAGGAGTATACCAGTCATCCAGTCCCTTGGTGGTAGCTGTTCTATCTGGCTGCATTTAGTCAGTCATTTTGCTCCCCCCCAAAAAAAAAACTTCTTAATATTAATGTGGGAAAAATTGAATGCTATTCCTCTAAGATCTTTAGAAGGCAAAGATGCCTACTCTTGCCATGTCTATTAAATATAGGAGTGGATGTATGAACAAGAGCAATTAGTCAAGAAAAAGTAACAAGTACATAAGCCTTTTTTAAAATATGTTTTTTGGCTACATAAATGTCTCCTTTTGAGAAGTGTCTGTTCATGCCCTTTGCCCACTTTTTAATGGTTTTGATTTTTTCTTGTAAACTTGTTTAAGTTCCTTATAGACTGTGGATATTAGACCTTTGTCAGATGGATAGATTGCAAAAATTTTCTCCCATTCTGTAGATTGTCTGTTCACTCTGATCAAGTTTCTTTTGCTGTTTAGAAGCTCTTTTGTTTAATTAGATCACATTTGTCAATTTTCGCTTCTGTTGCAATTGTTTTTGATGTTTTCATCACGAAATCTTTGCCTGCGTCTACATCCTGAATGGTATTGCTTAGATTTTCCTCTACCGTTTTTATAGTTTTGGGTTTTACATTTAAGTCTTTAACCTGTCTTGACTAAATTTTTGTATAAGCCTAAAGGAAGGGGTCTAGTTTCAATTTTCTGTGTATGACTAGCCAGTTCTCCCAGCACCATTTATTAAATAGTAAATTATTTCCTCATTGTTTGTTTTTGTCAGGTTTGTTGAAGATCAGTTGGTTGTAGATGTGTGGTCTTTACTCTGAGTTCTCTATTCTGTTCCATTGGTCTATGTGTCTGTTTTTGTATCAGTACCATGCTGTTTTGGTTATTATAATCTTATAGTATCGTTTGAAGTTGGGTAGTGTGATGCCTCCAGCTTTGTTCTTTTTGCTTAGGATGGGTCTTAGCTATAAAGGTTCTTTTTTGGTTCCATATGAAGTTTAAAATAGTTTTTTTTCTAATTCTTTGAAGAATGTCATTAGTAGTTTGATGAGAATAGCATGGAACCTATAAATTACTTTGGGCAGTATGGCTATTTTCAAGATATTGCTTCTTCCCATCCATGAGCTCTACATCACTGATCATTAGAGAAATGCAAGTCAAAACCACAATGAGATACCATCTCATTCCAGTCAGAATGGCAATTATTGAAATGTCAAGAAAAACAGATGCTGGTGAGGCTGCAGAGAGACAGGAATGCTTTTCCATTGTTGGTGGGAATGTAAGTTAGTTTAATCATTGTGGAAGATGGTGTGGCAATTCCTCAAAGACCTAGAACCAGAAATACCATATAATGCAGCAATCCCATTACTGGGTATATACCCAAAGGAATATAAATCATTCTATTATAAAGATACATGCACGTGTATATTCATTGCAGCATTATTCACAATAGCAAAGACATGGAATCAACCTCAATGCCCATCATTGATAGACTGGACAAAGAAAATGTGCTACATATACACCATGGAACTCTACCCAGCCATAAAAAGGAATGAAATCATGTCCTTTGCAGGGACATGGATGGAGCTGAAAGCCATTATCCTCAGCAAACTAACATAGGAACAGAACACCAATCTGCATGTTCTCACTCATCAGTGGGCAGTGAACAATGAGAACACATGGACATACGGAGGAGAACAACACACATTGGGACCTGTGGGGGTGAGGAGGGCAGGGGCGGGGGGAAGGAGAGCATCATGAAAAATAGCTAATGCATGATGCACTTAATACTTAGGTGATGGGTTGATAGGTGCAGCAAACTACCAAATCACATATTTACCTATGTAACAAACTACTGCATATCTTACACACGTACGCCAGGACTTAAAAAACAAAACAAAACAAAAGGAAGTCAAAATAAGCCTAAGAGGAAAAAGTAAAATTATTTCTATCTGCCGATGACACAATCCTACATATAGAAAACTCAAAAAACTTCATAAAAATTATTAGAATAAATAAATCCAGTAAAGTAGCAGGATACAGAAGCAACATACAAAAATCAGTTGCATTTCTTTACACCAATAATGATCTATCTGAAAAAGAAATCAGGAAAACACAATCCATCACAACAGCATCAAAAATAACAAAATAGAGGGTGGAACAAAGTGGTCAAATAGAACCCTCCAGTACTCAATCCCCTGCAGGGACATCAAATTCAACAAATATCCTCACAAGCCCAGGCAGCACAGTGCGAAGAGAGAATCTACTTCCTTAGGACGCAAAAGGAACGTGACTGTGGGATTTTGCATTGGAACCTAGTGCTGACCCCACTGCAGTGGAACACAGCACTGGGCAGAGCCTCCAAGGCCCTTAATTCTAGGCTGGAGGCAACAGAGGGAGCATTTAGACCCACCCTGGGTCAGAGGGGAATCTGCTACCCCAGCAGGAGGAAGTTCCAGTCCACTTCACAACCAGCTGACTAAAGTGGCCTTCAACCAGACCCTAAGACAAGAATTCACATTCAGGTAGATTACTGGGGAGGTGATTTAAGGAAGCACCAGTGCAGGAGTGGGACAGTGAGACCAGGGCAGTTTGAGAATCAATAAAGGGTACATTATTGACAAGTTACCTGTGAACAAAGAAAACATAATTCCACTGGACAACACCAGGAGGCAGTGTTATACAAGCCTAAGAATAATTCCACCTGACCAGGTAGAGCACAAAGATACTTAGTCTCTAACTCCCATCATCCTGGGCTGAGTAGTATTCCCAGGGAATTAGTTTTCAAGTATGTCTACCCTGCCAGAGAACATGCCAAGAAAAAGCCTTCCCATAGAGTCCCAAGTTTACATAGCAGGACATCAGAGGCATGGTCTAGAACAGTAGGTGCCGAAGGCACGGCACAAGGCAACACTCACTTGTGCACAACTCACTCACATGCAAAAATAATAAAACAAGGACCTCACAGAGGTTAAGAGTAGAACTGTGGTTACTAGAAACTGGCAAAATGGGGGGAACGGGAGATGGAGAGAGGTTGACCAAAAGTACAATGTTATGTAGCTACTCTGTTGCACAGTAGGGTGACTACAGCTAACAATAATGCATTATATATTTCAAAGAGCTAGGAGAGAGGATTCTGAATATTCTCAAAACAAAGAAATGACAAATGTTTGAAGTGGCAGATATGCCAATTACCATGATTTGATCATTACACAATGTATACACGTATCAGAACATCACATTGTATCCCATAAACATGTACATTATGTATAAACAAAAAAATATATTGTGTAGAGAAAAATGCATAACAGCAGGAGTTATAGACCAGTATCATTAATGTAAATAAAAAACACCAGCATAGACAAAGCCATATGACATATGTCACTCTCATACATGGAATTATTTCAGACACATTACCCAGTGCCTTTGGGTAGAGAGGCCAGTGGGAATGAGGATGGTGGATGAAGGGAAGAAAATGTTTTAAGAGACCTAATGGGAATTGATGAAGAAAGTATGCCATAAACTTGGAGTGTGATTAAAGCCTTCCATCTTCCTCTTTTGCCTCCTCGAGGTTACCAGTTCTGCTTTTCCTGGACCTGTTCCAGGCTCTCACGTTCCACATCACGCATGGGACATCTGGTGTCAGGCTCCCAGAGAGCAGGAACCAGGTGAAATACAAGGACACAGTACTCCCAGCTGGTGGCATGGGGATCATTGAACAATACAACTCTTCACACTCTTTTAATGGAAAGATTTGAATAGCGGTTCACAGGAACAACCAGAGGCCCTGCAACTACATTTCCCAGAGTTCCCTGGGGTGATCCTAAGGTGACTCTGGGAGCGGGGCCACATGGACAGCCAATGAGAGTACTTCCCCTGCAGACTGTGGAAGTGAGAGGACTTCCTCATAGACCTTGGATATGGGAGGATTGCATTCAGTCTGGTTCCTGGTTGCCGGCTGAAAAAACCTGGTAAGTGCAACTCTCTGTAAGGGACTTGCAGCATACTTTGAAATTGAGGTTTAATCCTATCTCAAGTGTGAGTACATGAAAGTTGATTCTACATGATGCCTGCATTTCAAGTATAAGTTTGTTCAGAAAGTCTAATTGGCACATACTTGGAGTCTAATGCTGTCACTACCTCACAGCGTAGTGGTGACAGTTACAGGTGCTTGATTCAAACTGTTGGGTTTAGAGTCACAGCCACTTTATAGCTGTGAGAATTTGGCCTAGTCACTTAGTTTCTCTAAAACTCAGTTTCTTTTTCAGTAAAATGGAGCTATGAATACTGCTTACTTAAAGGAGTTGTTGTGAGGATTAAATACGTGTATTAAAAGATAGCTAATACGTTTAAGGCAACTTTCTCAACAGGATTCCCCTCTTGGTTACCTGTAACAATGATGCTTACCCTCCTCTGTCCCCAGTGGCATGTTTCCTAAAGGACCCAGTTAGTCCTACAGGCTGCAAGCTCATAATAATTCCTGCTCCTGTTGCACTAGCTGATAAAAAGCCCCTAATGATCCCAGATGTCCAGGAAGTTTAGATTCTGTTGTTTGCATTGTCTACGGGAATTGCTGGAGGGAAGTTTTTTCTTTTCTTTCTTTTTTTTTTTTTTTTGAGACAGAGCCTTGTTCTGTTCCCCAGGCTGGAGTACAGTGGTACAATCTCAACTCACTGCAACCTCCTCCTCCTAAGTTCAAATGATTCTCCTGCCCCAGCCTCCTGAGTAGCTGGGATTACAGGCACTGGCCACTGTGCCTGGCTAATTTTTGTATTTTTTTTGTATTTTTAGTAGAGACGGAGTTTCAACATCTTGGCCAGGCTGGTCTCAAACTCCTGAGCTCAAGTGATCCAGCTTCCTCGGCCTCCCAAAATGCTGGGATTACAGGTGTGAGTCACTGCACTTGGGAGGAAGTTTTATCATGGTGGAAGTATGCTTAGTGGAGAAGATCTCCAGGAGGAAAGAATGACAAAATGATTAACTCCTTCACTGTCAGACTGAGAGCATCACCCCCTGAACATAGACTTGCAGGATTCCACAGAAGAGAGGAGACTGGCCTGGGCAAACAGCCCCAGGAGCTGGGGGCCTGAAGGGCTTTCTACCCGGGATGCTGCTCCATGCCCTGACCGATGCCCACAACAACTGTACACCTGCTCTTTTCTGATTAAAAAACAAAAGACAGGCATACTGTTTGCTCTTGAATGCTTGAAACACAAAACAGGTGACACCACCTTCCTCTTCAAAAGGAATTTTTTAACTGTCAACTCTCTATCTGCATGCTGCCCAGAGACTTATTTTGTCTGGCCTTTGCTGTCTTCAGTAGTAGCAGCTGTTTTTCTTTAGATTTGCTTTCCTGGCCTGCTGCAAGTACCCCCCAGCACCTTCCTGGCCCCAGTAAGCATTAAGTGGGACCAGTGAGAGGGATGCAGGCCTTCTGGACAGTAACAACTGTTGAATGATGGTCTTTGGGTATGGCTAGTCCAGCAACTCCTTTTCATCCAGAGACTCAAAGGGCTGGCTTAGGAGGGGGCTGGGTTGTATTGTCAATTTAGTGGGGTACCATGCTCTTCCTTCATGGTGGTAGAGACAAAAGAGAAGGAATAGGAAAAGAAAAACACAACACACACACACACACACACACACACACACACACACACAGAGAGAGAGAGAGAGAGAGAGAGAGAGAGAAGCCACTCATTAGCTCTCCTTATAATTCTTCTAATCATTAATGCCAGAAATCTATGCAGCAGGTGTAGATGATTTTATCTCAGTCCACAATTGTACTAGTGCTAAATTTAGCCTTAAGGCACAACAGCCCTATCTCATAGGCAGGCTACCTCTGGATGAATCTGCTTTATCTGCTTATGTATTTATTTAGAGATGGAGTTTTGCTCTTATTGCCCAGGCTGGAGTGCCATGGTGCAATCTTGGCTTACCACAACCTCTGCCTCCTGGGTTCAAGCAATTCTCCTGCCTCAGCCTCCCGAGTAGCTGGGATTGCAAGCATGTGCCGCCATGCCCAGTTAGTTTTGCATTTTTAGTAGAGATGGGGTTTCTCCATGTTGGTCAGGCTGGTCTCTAACTCCTGACCTCAGGTGATCCGCCTGCTTCGGCCTCCCAAAGCGCTGGGATTACAGGCGTGAGTCACTGCGCACGGTCTTATCTGCTTTTAATTCTTTTATGTTTGGCTCTTGTTTATAACTTCTTTTAGAGAAAGAATAAAGGTTTCTTTAATCAAAAAGAAAAAGAAAACCACTGCTGTTTATTTAACATATATAGATTCTAGAGACAGAGACCTTGAACAGTGAGTTCTGCCTCTCAACCTGCTCTCCAGGGGTACAACAACCAAGAATGTGATCTATTACTGAAGTGCCATGTCATGTAGGGATAAATCACAATAGCTGGTCAACTGTTGAAATTGACCATTCAACTAAACAACATTCATGAACTCTGCAGAAAAACACAAGCATTTTGCCCAGCGTTCAGGGCCCTCTAGAAGTTGCCTCATTCTGCATATCTTACCTTTCTTTTACACAGTTCTCCAAAATGTCCATCAGGGTGACCTAAGTCAGGTTCACCCAAACCAGATACCAAGACAAGAATCCATGTGCAAGTGACTGAAGGAAGTGCTAGGAAAACCCCAGATGTAGCCTGGATGTGAATTACAGCTCTAAAGTGTGTCCAGACTCAAGGCAAGGGCACTAGGCTTTCCAGACCTTCTGCTAAGTCATTGATCCAGCACTAGCCTGGCAGGACATAAATCCATGGCACTTCTAGCTCTCTGCAAAGGAGGGCAAAGCAGCTTCAGGAACCCTTAGGAGTCCTCCAAAGACAGTCTAGGTGCGGGTCCTAAAATAGAAGAACACAAAAGGCAGGCCAGGGACACTGCGATATGCTAAAAGAGATCTGAAGGGATCCAGGTAAGTTATTGAAAATTATTCATTCATTTTCATTCCTATGATAACTTCGGACCTGAATCCTTGCCAGCTCCATGTTCCCTCTTAGGTACCCTGAGCAGGTCTATTTTATTTTATACCCTTCTGTACTTATGGTGGAAACCAACAGGTCTTTTTTTTTTTTTTTCTTTTTTTTTTTTTTTTTTTGAGACGACAGAGTCTCACTCTATTGCTCAGGCTGGAATGCAGTGGCATGATCTTGGCTCACTGCAACCTCTGACTCCTGGGTTCAAGTGATTTTCCTGCCTCAGCCTCCCAAGTAGCTGGGACTACAGGCATGTACCACCATGCCTGGCTACTTTTTTTTTTTTTTTGTATTTTATATTAGAGACAGGGTTTCACCATGTTGGCCAGACTAGTCTTGAACTCCTGATCTCAAGTGATCCACCTACCTCAGCCTCCCAAAGTGCTGGGATTACAGGCATGAGCCACCGTGCCCAAACTCAATAGGTCTAAGGGGTCTCATCTGAGTCACAAATATATATATATATTTCAATGTTTTTTGATTACTTTAGGCAGGGAATGCACTCTATAATTCCCTTCAAGCACTACCCCTCCTTATTTTATTAATGCTAGATATGTTTTGCCTTTAAATTTCAATAATTTAACCCGAATATATTCTGTTAAAAATCTTTTAACTGGTGGGGGGGGGGGCATCAGACTGAGTGACTCCTGTGGTTTCATTTTCATTCATTTTACTGTTTACCTGTAAACAGTAGAAAACTAGAGACTTCATCAATCAACTGTCAACTAACCTCTAACTAGGGACATTTCACTCTAACCAACACAGTCTCTTTTCTTTGTCTCATTCCTGTGAACATTCCATAAAAGCTTCTCTCTTGCCCTCCCCTTTCCTCAGCAGAGCATTGAGCCACCTGTGGTCTGGTGCTGCCTGACTCATGAATTGCTGTCTGTTCTAATAAACTTTAAAAACTATTATGCCTAAAAATTTGTCTTTTAACAATTCCGGTGTTGATAGTACTGGATTGGACTCTCCTAGAATCTGGTCTTTCTGGATTTTCAGATTGAATTTTTAACTTCATATTTGTATCTCTATATAAGCTAAAATGGCTCATTCAACATCCTTGACTCTTAAAACCTTTCTGCTCTTTGTTCTGTATTGAAAGGAGTCAGTATTCACCAACACTCCTTTTGTGACTTCGCCACTTCTTGGTTTTCATATTCATCTACTTGTTCACTGGCCATGAAACAAACTATCAGGATAGCTCAGTTATTGCATTTCTTAAGCTCTTTGATGTTTGATATTACCTTGATATTCATGTTGCCTTTATGATCAAGTGAAATACTAACCAGAATATTTGGAGCTAATATTTCCCTTCAATACTTTGAAGATATACTTCTATTACTTCACTGATGGATATTTCTGTGTAACATTCTCTTGCTGGCCTGATATTTTCTCTTTTATGAAATATTTTCTTTCTCTGACGGATGTCTGAGTAGTTGTCTTTAATTTTGACTTTTAATAATTTAACTAAAATATATTCCAGTGGCAAACGTGTTGTATCAAACTTTCCCAGAATTTTCTTTTGTTTTTCAGCTTCAATTTTTTCATCATTTCAGGAAAATATTTATCTTTAAATACATTTTTCTTTTTCTTTTTTTTGAGACAGGGTCTCACTGTGTTGCAAGGCTGGAATGCAGTGGTGCGATCTCAACTCACTGCGGTCTCCTCCTCCTGGGTTCAAGTGATTCTCCTGCCTCAGCCTCTGGAGTAGCTGGGATTACAGGCATGTGCCACCACACCCAGCTAGGTTTTGTATTTTCAGTAGAGACGGGGTTGCACCATGTTGGCCAGGCTGGTCTCGAACTCCTGACCTTGTCATCTGCCTGCCTTGGCCTCCCAAAGTGCTGGGATTACAGGTGTGAGCCACTGCACCTGTCCTTTTTGTTAAGTTTTAAGTTCAGAGGTACATGTATAGGTTTGTTATATAGGTAAACTTGTGTCATGGGGGTTTGTTGAATCACCCTAGGTATTAAGCCTAGTACTCATTAGTAATTTTTCCTGATCCTCTCCCTCCTCCCACCCTCCAGCTGTGAAAGGCCCCAGTGTATGTTGTTTCCTTCTCTGTGTTAATTCTCATCATTTAGCTCCCACCTACAAGTGAGAACATGCAGTATTTCATTTTCTGTTCCTATGTTAGTTTGCTAAGGATAATATCCTCCAGCTCCATCCACGTTTTCATGAAAGACATGATCTTGTTCTTTTAACTGGCTGCACTGTATTCCATGGTATGTAAGTACCAGATTTCCTTTATCCAATCTGTCATTGATGGGCATTTAGGTTGATTCTGTGTCTTTGCTATTGTGAATAGTGCCATACATTTTTCTATTGCACTTTTTGAGTTCTCTACTTCAGAAGCACCAGTTGTCTTTACATTGGATTATCCTTGACTGCTTTCTATTAGATTCTATCTTAATTTATCATTTCATTAGCCTTTACTATGAATATCAAGCTTTTCTTCCATACATGCAATGTGATGTTGTATCTATATAGTTCCTTTCTGTTGATCATTATGTATTGTTGATCATTAATTAGTTCTATTTCTGTCCTTAATTAGTATTCTAAGGTATGAAATCTTTCTTTTCATAAAACTATTATTTTATCACTTTATTTTTTAGCTGTTTGTTATTGAGTTTATTTTACATGGTCTATAGCCCCAGATACCTGTAATACATTTTTTTTCATTCAGTTTATTTTTCTTCTTGAATTGGTTGTGGTTTTTTTTTTCTTTTGGTAACGTTTTCATGTTACGGTCTTTTCTTCTAATCCCAGTCTCATAGTATTTTCATTTTGTTTTTTCATCATTTTCATGTATGTATAGCTCTGTTTCCACCTTTTGTTGCTTGAATCTGGTATGGCTGGTGAGATATCTAGCTGCGGTTGGTGTAGACTTGTCAATCAAGGAAAATGACGAGACAAGTCTCAATCATTTTAGGGGATGTATTTGCCAAAGTTAAGGATGTGCGACTGGAAGACAGGTCTATGCCTTTCTTCAAGGATGATTTTGAGGGCTCCAAATTTAAAAGGGAAAGTACGGAATGTCGAGAGGCACAGTTTTCATGTAAGAGGGGAATAGGGAAAAATAGTTATTCATGGCTTTGTCTGGCTCAGTGAATTTGCATTTTTAACATAAGATGACACTAACAAAAGGGACAGAGGAAAAAATGCAGGGAATCTGCATTTTACATAACATACCTCGTGGCCCAGATACTGCTCTTTTTTAGCTGTGGTATCAGCCAATTGGTTTACCTGACTTTCTGTGGTGTCTAATTTTGAGTTACCTGGGATTTTTATAATTGCCAAATGTTTTGGTTTTAGAATAGCTTCTAACACCTTTGATACTTGTCCATTTTTTGTGGGTTGCCCTGAGGAGGTTAAATATCCTCTCTTTTTCCATAGGATCCACAACCCCAAAAGCATAGTGGCTGTCAGTATACATAAATGTTTGCAGCCTTGTCTTTTGCCACTTGACAAGCTCGAGTCAACCTTAAACAAAGGCAATCACTTCAGCCACTTGAGCTGATCTGGCTTGGGGAAGAGGACTAGCTTCAGTTACCTCTAGTAAGGTAACCACAGCATGTCCCGCTCTAAAATTTCCATCTTCTCTTAAATAAGACCCACCTGTATACCATTCTATCTCAGCATTATCCAGTGACATCTCTTGCAGGTCTGTCCCGGTGGTGAGAAGTTGGTTAGCCATCAGAACACAGTCATGAGGGGTCTTGTTGGAAGGGCCCAGCAAGAGAGTGGCTGGATTATGATTATTACAGCAGGAAATAGTAACATTGGGAGATGAAAACAGCAAAATTGCATAAGAGGCTAACTGGTTGACAGACAGGTATTGAGTGTGATGAGAATTCAGAAGGGTCTCAATAGAATGTGGCACAAAAATGGTAAGGGGGAAACCCATAATTATTTCTTCAACAGACTTGTACACAAGGGCCGTGGCTGTTATTACTCTCATACAAGGAGGCAGCCCTTGAGCTACAGGGTCCAGCTGTCGGCTATAATAGCCTATAGGTCTCCGATGATCGCCGTGTTTCTGCGTCAGTACCCTGGACGCAGTACCTCCAGTATCATGTACAAAAAGGGAGAAAGGCAACTTGAAGTTTGGGTGCCCTAAGGCTGGGGCATTAGTTATTATTTCCTTTATTTGTTATACAGCTGATCATCTCTCTGGAGTCCACATGACGGAATCAGGTTGTTCATTTTTGAGGCATGCATATAGAGGCTGAGCCATAAGGGAGAAATTTGGTATCCACTTTCTACAATAGCCTGCCAGTCCCCCAAATTCTCTAAGTCGTTTCTTGGTGATGGGCATTGGGAAAGCTAAAGTTATTCTCCTCTGTCAGGGTTAATACTCAGTCTTGAACTGAGATAATATGGCCCAAGTACTTAACTTGCAGGAAGCACAGCTGAGGTTTGTCTTCGGAGACTCTGTGTCTCTTGCTGGCTGAGTAAATGTAGACTGTTTTCCTCCGAGAAAGATAGTGTGTCTGAACAAAGGAGAAGATCATCCCCGTGCTGAATGAGTGTTGAGCCCTGGGGAAAAATTAAATCCTGTAAATCAGCGTTTAGTTTTTGGGAAAAGTAAGTGGGACTTCCTGTATACCCTTGGGGCATTACAGTCCATTCTTTCCAAGTAAAGACAAACAAATACAGGCTGTCTGGATCTATAGGAATACTAAAGACGGCACTGCAGAGATTCACAGCTGAGAAATACTGGCCGAGAGCGGGCAGCTGATAGAAAGGTACATGGGTTGGGGACTACTGGTGCCTGGGTATTACAGTTTTGTTTGTTGCCCTCAAGTCCTGCACTAATCTCCATCTTCTCCTGCTTGGTTTCTTTACAGGGAATATAGGGCTGTTGCAGGGGCTTGTGCAGGGAATAATGAGCCCCCTTTTTAGGTAATCTTGTATAACAGGGGTAATTCCATTTATGGCTTCCTGTCGTAGAGGGTATTAAGGTTGGGTATGGGTTTCTTTGGGTTTATCTCTACCTTTATTGGAGTAGCTGAGAATATTTTCCCTTTATCTGTGTTTGACTGAGACCGTAAGTGGGAAGGGACATCCTTGAGCAAGCGCTCGTCTTCTGATGTTAATAGGAAGACTGGGGAAGCGAAAAGGAGTTTTACTGTTTCCTGCTCCTTATTTCAGTACTTTCTCTTCTCCCCTAATATTTCTTTCTGTGTCTCCATTTCATTTTCTCGGACACAAGATGATGTTTTAAACATTACGAGCATTAAATTGTGGTACACTGTCAGGACATTTTGTAATTTGGTATTTTTGGTCTCCTGGCCCCAATTCTAAAAAAAGTTCACCTTTTGATGAAAAAGAGATACGGCATTCTGGATGTTGAGGAGATCACAGCCCAAAAGACTGACAGGGGCCCCAGGTCATATAAGAAACATATGGGACCTACTGAGCGTGTCACACTTAGAGCCTGCGGCGGGGCTGCTGAACCCGATGAAACGGTGTGGCATAGGTTTGGACTTAAAACATGAGATCATTTTATTAGACACATCCACCATGTTAATTTTTTTCATTACTCTGAGGAATGGGGTTTCTAAATAAGGTAGGATTTATCAGAGATATAGTTGCATCTGTGTCAATTAAAGCAGTTGTAAGCTTATGGTTTATTATTATATTAATGTCTCCCAATTTGTCTGTCCTGATGAAGTTTTAACAGCTCACTAGGAATTTCCTTGTGGGCAAAATATGGGGGAGGTGTGTCGCTTTTCATCTTGTAGCTACCTTACTTAGGAACCAAAAACGGGGAGGCAGGTTTGCATGACCCAGTTACAAGCTTGACTTTTCCCTTTGGCTAAATGAGTTTGGCGTCCCAAAATTGAATTTCTTTTTACAGACTCCTCAGTGTTTTTACTGGAGGTGAAGGGAGGTGAATATGACAAGAGATGCTCTGATGGTGGATCTTCTGTTTGCAGGTGGTCCTTCTTTCTCTTCTGTATGTAGATGGTCCTTCTTTCTCTTCTGTATATAGATAGCCCTTCTTTCTTTTGAGTAGCATCATACATTAAGGGCCTTACCTTGTTTATCTGCCTCAACATGCCCGATTATAGTTGTACCTAGAGGAAGACCAGGTGCTACCACCACATCCTGGTCTGATGTGTTGGTAATATGTCATGGTATTGATTTGGGGCATGGAACCTGATTTACTCTTCCTTGCTGATCTCATGGCAGTTCGTCAGCTGGTGGGTTGCCTCTGGAGGCTGTGGAAGCCCGGCTCCTGGTGGCTTCCCCAGCTTTCAGGTTTGTAAGCCAGAAGGCTCTAGCCCCATCAGCGTTGCACCCAGCTCTATACTTATAGTTTCTACACACTTTCTTCCACAAATTTCACTTTACTGTGCAGTCCATTCCCTCTGTTTTGCGATTTTTAGGAAGTCTTCATACTTTATGATCTACAAAACTATGTTTTCAAAGAAGTCACGTTGCATATTTCTAACTTTCTTTTTTCTTATTTCTAGAATTTAAGCCAGGAAGAAGCAGCATTCTGCCTTCTGGATTAAAACTGAAGATCAACCTACTTTCAGCTTACTAAGAAAGGTATTAAGTGCCTCTCTGAGAGCTCTCAGTGGGCTCCGTAAGCATTGTTCACTCTGCCTCTTTTAAGTCTTATATTTATGATCAAGATGAAAGGATGAAAGGGAGGGATGTATCACTGCACAGAGGTTCTACCAGTGGATATATAAAGCTAGTAGTGTTTTCAGTGAGCTCTTTTCCTGACAACTACTTTCCAAGTGCTTTCAGCATTCCACCTTGAAGCACAACGTCAGTAATGCACAATTTCTTACGTTCAGTCACAGAATGTTCAAGTGTGATTTGGTTATCACATATTGCTCTATCCAGGACTCTTAACAAAACTGACTTCTTTCAAATGGACCTGGTAGTTGCTAAACTCCAAATCAACACTTTACCTTAAAGAAAAAGAGAAAAGGATGGGAAGGATGGAGGGAGGGGAACAAAGAGAGTGCAAGAGAGAAAGAAAAAGAGGAAAACAAATGCTTGTGAACAAATTATACCAAATAAAAGAGACATAAAGTAATTTCTTAATAGAAGGAATGATACTCTAAGTAAGAATCAAATGTTCAGGTATGTAAAAACTCCCCTCTTCCTTTCGGATCAGCTTTTCTCTCTTCTTTACATCCTCACTACGGATTCTAGGTTAGGGGGCAGAGAGAGGTTAGCATTGTCTGACTACAATTTGTTCTGTCTCTTTGTCTGAGTGGTAGAATTTTAGAGCTTGTCCAAATGCTAAGAAAGAGTGCTGGTGCAAGTTAGGCTGAGAAGAAATGCCATCTAATAGATTTAGGAGAAATAATGTTGTAGACATCAAGAAGAGAGAAAGTTGGAAATTGGCAATATGGGAAGGATAGCTGGGTCAGAAAGGAAAAATAGGAGAATATAGAAGAAATGGTAAGAGAAGGGAAAAGAAGATGCTTCACTTATCACCATTCAACTCAGGGCAGGTCCATTTGTACAAGGTCATCCTCAGCCCATACCACATTACAAAAGAGTTATTCTTGAGGTCTATGCAGCACTGTTAGAATCAGAGTCTCCAAAGATGAAGATTCTATGATGGCAGGTTCAAAAAACTTTTTCTAAAAGATTTAACAAAATAAGGGCATTTATTTTTTTGGTTCACATTACCTGAAAGTTAAAAGATAGCTTTCAGCTTCACTGAAGTCTATCCTCATTCTACCTTCTCCTGTTTTTCATTTCTTTGTAAACTTGGTAAACTCTTTGTTAGCGTTGTTCTTCAATAGGTTCTCACCAATAGCTTCGAATGAATACCCCACCAGCTTCTACCTTGTAGCAGAATGTTCATGCTTAGTTTCAGCAGAAGTTCCTCAATAAAGTCATGGACCTACTTAGGTCATATGTTATCCATGAGCTGAGCACTGGTCCTAGGGCATATGTGTTCAAACTGGTCCCACCTAGTTCATGTGACTATCCATAAGGCTCAATGTAGGCAGCCTATTCTCTACACAGTAGCCAGAAAGATCACTTTGATTGTGGCAAACATTGTTCAATTACAACCCTTCCCTGAGGCACCCCTCATTTATATTTCTCATTTCACTTAGAGTAAAAGCCAAAATGCCAGTCTTAGCTCCAAGGCTGCGGCTGCCTGTCAGATCACATCTCAATCCATTCTCCTTCTCATTCGTGTGCTCCAGTTACCCTGACTTCCTGAATGCTTTTTGAACTCCTAAGGCAGTTTCCAGCTTAGGGCCTTGTTATTTTCTGTTCCCCAGATTGGAACAATCCTCCTCACACATATCCTCAGGGCTTATTCTCTGGCATGCTCCAAATCTTAGTGATTTTTTTTTTAACCAACTAATTTGAAATGGAAGCTTTCCCTGTGCACTTACTAACTCCTTTCTTTGCTTTCACTTTCCCAGGGCACTTACTACAGTCTAACATGTTGCATGTTTTATCCATGTATTCAGTTTCCTATGGATGTCACTCCAACTCCCACTAAAATATAAGATTTTCGAAAGTAAGCAAGCACTAGATCGGTAGGAAACACATCATAGCTATCCAGTAAACTATTTCTTGAGTTAATCAATCAATGGATGAGTGAATCAATACTGTTATTTGAGTGGGGAAGTTTGTATAAGGCTCAACTAAATGGGAAATTGAGTGGGTCAGGTACCACGAATACTGTACATGCTATTGCATGATTCTTCTGCCTACATCAGAAGAATGTAGAAGCCTATTTTAATCGATACCAATTGGAATCTCTCTTTTATTCATCACCAAGAGAACCATGAACAAGCTGTTTATCATTTGACTCATCATTTAATCTTGATTTCCAACTTCTCACACTTGAAAGAAGACATGATAATACATTTATTATAGGATTCTGGGACTATTAAGTGAACTTATGCATGTAAAAGGAATTCATACAATAAAAGCACTAGAAATAATTATTATACTTACAACTATTGTATTTTTACATATTTAAAATATAGCCATAATTAGCCTACTCAAATCCAAGTGTAAAAGTAATATGATTTGCTTTTGTTTTGTTTGCTTTGCTTAGGGGATCATGGACATTGAAGCCTATCTTGAAAGAATTGGCTATAAGAAGTCATGGAACAAATTGGACTTGGAAACATTAACTGACATTCTTCAGCACCAGATCCAAGCTGTTCCCTTTGAGAACCTTAACATCCATTGTGGGGAAGCCATGGACTTGGGTTTAGAGGCCATTTTCGATCAAATTGTGAGAAGAAATCGGGGTGGGTGGTGTCTCCAGGTCAATCATCTTCTGTACTGGGCTCTGACCACAATCGGTTTTGAGACCACGATGTTGGGAGGGTATGTTTATAGCACTCCAGCCAAAAAATACAGCACTGGCATGATTCACCTTCTCCTGCAGGTGACCATTGATGGCAAGAACTACATTGTCGATGCTGGGTTTGGACGCTCATATCAGATATGGCAGCCTCTTGAGTTAATTTCAGGGAAGGATCAACCTCAAGTGCCTTGCATCTTCCGTTTGACAGAAGAGAATGGATTCTGGTATCTAGACCAAATCAGAAGAGACCAGTACATTCCAAATGAAGAATTTCTTAATTCTGATCTCATAGAAAGCAGCAAATACCGAAAAATCTACTCCTTTACTCTTGAGCCTCGAACAATTGAAGATTTTGAGTCTATGAATACATACCTGCAGACATCTCCAGCATCTGTATTTACTAGCAAATCATTTTGTTCCTTGCAGACCCCAGATGGGGTTCACTGTTTAGTGGGCTTCACCCTCACCTATAGGAGATTCAATTATAAGGACAATACAGACCTGATAGAGTTCAAGACTCTGAATGAGGAAGAGATAGAAAAAGTGCTGAAAAATATATTTAATATTTCCTTGGAGGGAAAGCTTGTGCCCAAACATGGTGATAGATTTTTTACTATTTAGAATAAGGAGTAAAACAAACTTGTGTATTTATCACCTAGCTCACCAGTTATCAACAGATGACCTATCAGTTGATAACTGATAAGGGTGTCTTGTCTTCTGTATCCTTACATTATTTTAAAGAAAATCCTAGACATCAAATCATTTCACCCATAAAAATTTCAGCATATATAATTAAACAGCTTTTTAAAGAAACATAACTACAAACCTTTTGAAATAATAATAATAATATTAAAGGTGTTTTAAAGATGGCCTTTGGTTATCTTGGCAATCAGTGATTTATGCTAGAAAGCTTTTAATGTTGGTTTATTGTTGAATTCCTAGAAAAGTTTTATTGGTAGATGAGTAAATAGAATATTGTGAAAAAACTTATTGTCTATAAAGTATATTAAAACACTGTTGGCTAATATAATTTGAATTAATTTTTTTTGAAGACTTAGGATATTATGGGACTATGTACGTCTTCCTCAATGCTGTCTTCCTCTGATCTTCTTTCTAGTCTCTTAAATTACTTTACTTCCTTCCACACTTTGCCATAAGAGAACGAACATGAGCTTTTCTTTATGTAGATCTGAGCTGAAATCTTGTGGACACTGGGTGAATTACTTTTTAGATCTGGGGCTCTGACTCCTCAAATATAAAATGGGAATAATAGTTTTATAGTTCACTGCCAGAACTAAACTCCCAACAAATATTTGTTATATGGATCAATTAATGTCAGTAATGTTTTTGGTACTAGGTCATTATTTAGTAAAAGTTGTTCTTCTATCTTGCTTGCTCCCCGACCCCTGTCATCTGCCTGCTTCTTTCTTGATTAAATACTGATAGGATATTAGATGCCTAAGATCTAAGAGTGTGTTTTGTGCTTCAGAATCAGAATCTTGGCTTATCTATAACTCAGATTTTCTGTTTGTGTATTCCAGCATCAGGACTGTAGTTTAACTTGCAGACTTGTTCTTACACTGTTCTCCCTCTTCAACTAGTGGTCACTGTAATAAGGTTAAGAGAAAGGCATGGACTAGAATAAAGAAATTTTAGTTAAAAGAACAAGATACAAGCATGGGTATTTTATGCAGCAATGTAACAGTTGGGAGATGGAGATCTTGGTGTGGGTGGTATCTTAGGAAGAGGTAGATATGAGATATATCCTCAATGAGAAGGCAGGATGAAAGATATATTTTAGTATTTGATGGCTTGTTATCTTCCTCACTGTACTGGCCTTTTTCAGTACAATCTGCTGCTATCTTGCAGCACTGCTAGGTCACTTCTGGTACTCTTGGGCAGAAATTAGTTTCTCACATTCTGACCAGGACCATGCCAATGAAGTAGAGGTTGACAAGACACATTGACCAGATCTAAATGTGTCTCAAGGAGAATGGCACAGCTTTGTACAAATGAATCAAGGAAGTCTTATTGCACAGTGAATATCCTGGAACCCAATGCAATTGATTTTTTTTTAAAATATACCTATCACATAGGGAAAAAACCCAGGAATATGATGAAAGAGACATATATAATATTTAGCATCCAGATTGATGACTTCTGCCCTAACTATGCAATGTTAACTTTTCTCAAGTGAAATCTAAAGGAGTGAAGGAGAATAATCTTGCCAAATCATTTGGCCAGAGATTTTAAGGTGCCTCCTAATTACTTGTGTTTGTCCAAACTATTGTCTCTGTTTTTGGTGGCCCTTGGAGATTAGAATGTGCCATGTACCAGATTCCAAGTCAAATAAGGTAGACTCCAAACACTTTATATGTAGCTAGAAATGTGGGGGTGTTGGATATGTATTTCAGTTTCTTCTATCATCACGGTGAAGCTGAGTATAAACTTTTATCCCCCATTCTTTCTGTACTAAGCCAGGGAGAGGATCTGTGACAAATGCCTGTACTGGTGTTTAGGTTGTACTCTCTAGGGGAGATCGCTATAAGAAGTTGGCTCAATTGTATATTTACTTGTTTGTTTCCAGTGTCTAGGGCCACTCAGAAATGAACAGCCCCACTGACTCCCAGAACTAGGTCATTAAAGAGACAGCCCCTTCTATGAGGGCTATACAAGTTGTGGCAGTTGGTGTGTGGACCAGCTACCTACAGAATATATGGATAGACCTGGAGTAATTACTGGAGTGAGCTAGAGGAAAGGCTCAGGAAGTGACATCTTCCAGCTCAGTCTTTTGGAGGGTTAGTTTGTCTACCCCATTAGCTCACCAATGCAAGTTCACTGGAAGCCAAGCTGCCAAGTAGCCACTGAAAAAAATGTGCAACAGGCCAGGCACAGTGGCTCACATCTGTAATTCCCAGCACTTTGGGAGGCTGAGGCAGGTGGATCCTCTGAGGTCAGGAGTTAAAAACCAGCATGGCCAACATGGTGAAACCCTGTCTCTACTAAAAATACAAAAATTAGCTGGGTGTGGAGGTGGGTGCCTGTAATCCCAGCTACTCAGGAGGCTGAGGCAGGAAAATTGCTTGAGCCTGAGAGGGGGAGGTTGCAGTGAGCTGAGATGGCGCCACTGCACTCCAGCCTAGGTGACAAGAGCAAGACTCTGTCTCAAAAACAACCAAACAAAAAATTAGTGCAATAAACCCCTTCTGGAGAAAAAAATGGGGGCTGTGCATTCCAACCTTTTTTCTGCACTATATCTAGAGAGTATACTTTTTGGAAACCACATCTTTGTTTTGTGATCTAGAGAGACACATATGCCTAGTCCCCTCTACTGTTAAAGCCAAGAGGCTTAGGATGCTGTCCTTCATGTGGAAGCTGTAAAAGTTGGGGCATAAGGAAAATAACTGCCAATTGAAAATACTATACTCACCAAATCTATTCTTCAAACATGAAGGGGAGATAAAGCCCCAAGACAAACAAAAGCTAAAGTAGTCATCAGCACCAGACTTATCTTACAAGAAATGCTAAAGGGAGTTCTGCATCTGATGAGAAAGACGCTAACATGCAACAAGAAAATATGTGAAGGTATAAAACTCACTGTTGAGGGTAAGTACACAAATTCATAAAACTCTAAGACTGTAATTGTGGTGTGTAAAACACTCATATATTTGGTGTGAAGACTAAAAGCTGTCAAAAATAAGGACAACAGTTTGTTAGGAGACGGGCAATATAAAATGATGTAAATTGTGGCAACAAAAAGTCAAAATATGGGAGGCATGGCATTAAAGTGCAGAGTTTTAAACTTTTTTTACTGGCTGCCTTTCTTGGTGCTGAATGTTAAGTTTCCATCAGTTGAAAGTAACTTGTTATAGCTCTAAGATTTTTTGTAAGACTCATAGTAACCACAAAACAAAAGGATGTCATAGATACGCTAGAAATAAAAAGAGAGGGATTAAAACACACTACCACAGCAAAATCACTTAACCATAAAGAAGATGGGAAGGAAGGAAGAGTAGAATTAAAAACAATCAAAACTAGGCAGGATGGCATGTACCGACAGTCCCAGATACTCAGGAGGCTGCGGCAGGAGGATCACTGGAGCCCAGGAGTTAAAGGATTCAGTTAGTTATGGTCACACCAATGCACTCGGCAGAAAGAGACCTTGTCTAAAATAAAAATAAATAAAATAATAATAATAAACACACTAGCAGTGATGGCTCACACCTGCAATCCCAGCACTTTGGGAGGCAAGGGTGGACAGATCACTTAAGTCCAGGAGTTCAAGAACAGCCTGGGCACCATGGCAAAACCCCATCTCTACTAAAAATACAAAAATTAGCCAGGTGTGGTGGCACATTCCTGTAATCCCAGCTACTTGGGAGACTGAGGCATGAGAATCACCTGGGAGGCAGAGGTTGCAGTGAGCCGAGATTGTGCCACTGCACTCCAGCCTAGGCAACAGAATGAGACTCTGTTTCAAATACATACATACATACATAAAGTAAATCAGCCAAAAAAACAAGTAACAAAATAGCACTAATATGTCTTTATTTAGCAATAGCACTGTGTGTAAATGGAAAAAATTAAAAGGTATAGAATAGCCAAATAGATTTTTAAAAAATAATTATGTGCTGTCTACAAGAAACTCATGTAACCTATAAAGGTACATGTAAACTGAAAGTAAAGAGATGGAAAAAGACACTCCATGCAAATGGAAACCAAAAATGAGCAGGAATAGCTATATTTATATCAGATAAAACAGACTTCCAGTCAAAATTGTAAAATGAGGCAAAAAGGTTATTATGTAATGATAAGGGTATCAATTCAGCAAGATGGTAAGATGATATAACAATAATAAAAACATACACACCCAACACTGGAGTACCCAAGTATATAAACATTAATAAATCTAAAGGGAGAAGTAGAGAGCAATAAGTAATATTAGGGAACTTTAACAACCTGCTTTCTTTTCTCTTCTCTTTTTTTTTTTTGAGGGCGAGTTTCACTCTTGTTGCCCAGGCTGGAGTGCAATAGCACAATCTCAGCTCATTGCAACCTCTGCCTCCTGGGTTCAAGCAATTCTTCTGCCTCAGCCTCCCGACTCGTGGGGACTACAGGTACATGGCACCACGCCCAGGTAATTTTTGTATTTTTAGTAGAGATGGGTTTTCACTATGTTGGCCAGGATGGTCTCGATCTCTTGACCTTGTGATCCGCCCGCCGTGGCCTCTCAAAGTGCTGGGACTACAGACGTGAGCCACCATGCCGACCCCTCACTTTCTATAATGGACAAGTCATCCAGACATAAAATCAACAAAGAAACAATGGAGTTAAACTGCGTTATAGACCAAAAGGACCTAACTGACATGTACAGAATACTTTATCCACTCCTACAGAATATACATTCTCATCAGTACATGAAACACTGTCCAGGATATACTATACGTTAGGCCACACAATGACGTCAATGAATTTTTGAAGTTGAATTCATAAGTATCTTTTCTAACCACCATTAAATAAAACTGGGAATCAGTAACAACAGAAATTTCAGAAAGTGTACAAATACATAAACATTAAACGGCATGCTCCTAAACAACCAATAGGTCAATGAATAAATTAAGAATGAAAATTAAACATTTTGTGAATCAAATGAAAATGGAAGCATAATATATCAAATCCTGTGGGATACAGCAAAAGCAGTACTAAGACCAAAGTTTATAGTAATACATGTCCATCAAAAAGGTAGAAAGGTTTCCTAAAAACAGCCTAATAATGTACTTTAAGAAACTAGGAAAACAAAAATAAACTAAACTCAAAATAGACGAAAAGGAATAATAAATATCTGAGTAGAAAAATCAAATTGAGACAAAAAAAGTACAAAGGATCACCAAAATAAAGAGTTGGATTTTTGAAAAGATAAATGTTAACATGGAAAAAACAAAAACATTTCAACTGATGCCACAGAAATACAATGCATTATTGTAAACTATTATGAACAAGTATATGTCAACAAATTTCAAAACCTAGAAGAAATAGATAAATTTCTGGATACTTACAACCTACCAAATTGAACCACAAAGAAATAGAAGATCTCAACAGATTAATAATGAGTCATGAGGTCAAGCAGTAATAAAAAGTTACCCATCAAAGAAAAGCCCAGGACTTGATGGCTTCACACTGAATCTACCAAATATTTAAAGAAGAACTAATACTAGTTTTACTCTAACGCTTCAGAAAAAATGAAGAGAAGGAAATCGAAATTAATTTTATTAGGCCAGTATTACTCTAAAACCAAAACTAGAAAAGGACACAGAGAAAAAAGAAAACTATAGGCCAATATTCCTGATGAATGTAGATGAAAAAATTTTCTACAAGATACTAGCAAACTGAGCAACCACATATGTAAAACATCTTCACCATAATCAAGTGAGATTCCTCCTAGAGATGCAAAGATGGGTTAATATATGCAAATCAATAAATGTGATATATCACATTAACAGAATCAAGAGAAAACATCATATGATTATTTCAATAGATGCTGGGAAAGCATTTCATAAAATTCAACATCTCTTAGTGATAAAAATTCTCAGCAATTTGGGTATGGAAGGAACATAGCTCAAAACAATAAAGAATACATAAATATGACAAATACAGAGCTAACATCATGCTCAACAGGGAAAAATGGAAAGCCTTTCCTCTATGATTAGGAAAAAAAACAAGAATGCCCACTTTCAGCACTTTTATTCAATGTAATACTGGAAGTTTTTGCCAGAGTAACTAGACAAGAGAAAGAAATAAAGAGCATTCAAAATGGAAAGAAATCATTCTTCTTCTTTGCAAATGACATAATCTTATATTTAGAAAAAGCCAAACACTCTACCAAAAAATGGTTTGAACTGATAAGCAAATTCACTAAAGTTGCAGGATACAAAATAAACGTACAAAAATTATTAGCATTTCTAGATGCAAATAGTGAACAAATGAAAAGGAAATAAAGTTATTCAATTTATAATGGCTGCACAAAAATAAAAACCTAGTTACAAATTTAACTTAAAAATGTGAAAGATCTCTCATTGAAAACTATAAAATACTGATGAAATACATTGAAGAGGACACAGCAAATAAAAAGATATTCCATGCTCATTAATTGGAAAAATTAATGTTTAAAAATACATATTATCCAAAGTGATTTGCAGATTAAATGCAATCCCTATGAAAATCTAGTGACATTCTTCAAAGAAATAGAAATAGATTCTAAAATTTGTATGGAGCTACTGAAGACCCTGAACAACCAAAGCAATTTTGAGCAGAAAGAACAAAGCTAGAAACATCACACTGTCTAACTTCAAAATGTACTACAAAGCTTTAATAACCGTAATAGCATGGTGCAGGCATTAAAACAGACACATAGACCAATGGAATAGAACACAGAATCTGGAAATAACCCTACGCATTTACAGTCAATTTATTTTTGACAAAGGCATTAAGAACATACATGGGGGAAAGAACAGTCTCTTTAGTAAATGGTGCTGGGAAAACTCTATATTTTTATGCTGAGAAATGAACCGAGAAATTTAATTCATTTTGACTGAATTTTAATTATAAATTATTTTAATTATAAAATTCAATCAAACTGAATTAAAGACTTAAATGTAAGAACTGACACTGGGAAGCTACTAGAAGAAACTATAGGAGAAATGCTTTAGTGTGTTGGTCTGTGCAAAGATTTTTTTGGATAAATTCAAATATACAGGCAACCAAAGGAAAAGTAACAAATGGGATTATATCACACTACACGGCTTCTGCACATCAAGGGAAACAATCAACAAACTGAAGAGACAACCCACAGGATGGGAGAAAATATTTGCAAACTATACAGTTGACAAGAGATTTCTAGCCAGAATATATAAGGAGCTCAAACAATTCAATAGCAAAAAAACCAAATGAGCTTGGTTTAAAAATGAGCAAATGATCTGAACAGACATTTCTCAAAAGAAGACATACAAATGGCCCACAGATATATTAAAAAAAAAAAAGCTTGGCCAAACATGGCAGTTCACTCCTATAATCCCAATGCTTTTGAAGGCAGAGGTAAGAGGATCACTTGAGGCCAGGAGTTCAAGACTGCCCTGGGCAACCTAGTAAGAGCTGCATCTCTACTTAAAAAATAAAAATTAAAATTAAAAAATTAAAAACTAGCCAGGTGTCTTGGCACATGTCTGTAGTCCCAACTACTCAGGATGCTGAGGTGGCAGGATAACTTGAGCCTAGGAGTTTGAGGTTGCAATGAGCTATTATCATGACACTGCACTCCAGTCTGGGTAGCAGTGAAAATCTATAAAACACAATACAACAAAACAAAACAAAAAAAACCAAATATACCTCCCCCCCAACCCCCCAAAAAAAAAAACAGGCAAAAAAGAAACATGCTGAACATTGCTAATCATCAAGGAAATGCAAATCAAAACCACAATGAGTTATCTCACACCAGTTAAAATGGCTATTACTAAAAAAGCAAAAAACAACAACAAAATGCTGATAAGGATGTGGAGAAAGGGGAATGCCAGTACACTGTGGTGGGAATGTAGATTAGCACATCTACTATGTAAAACAGTATGGAGGTTCCTTCAAAAACCAAAAATTGGATTATCATATGCTCTGGTAACCCTACTTCTGGGTATATATCTAGAAGAAAGGAAATCAGTTACTGAAGTGATAGCTGTACTCCCATGTTTATTGCAGCACTGTTCATAATAGCCAAGATATGGCTTCAACATAAGTGTCCATCCATGGAGGAATGGATAAATAAAAGGTGGTATATATACACAATGGAATATTATACAGCCATGAAGAAAATGAAATCCTATTGCTTGCAGCATGGATGAATGGGAGGACATCATGTTGACTAAAAATAAGCCAGGCACACAAAGACAAATATTACATGTCCTCAAATGTGGTTACTAAAAATGTGGATTACATAGAGGTAGACAGTAGAATGGTGGTTTACTAGGGCTGGGAAGGGCATGGAGGAGGTGAAGATGTAGGGAGTGTGGCTAATGTGTAAGAAAATACAGTTAGATGGAATAACTTTTAGTATTCTATAGCATAGAAGGGTGACTATAGTAAACAATAATTTATGGTGTATTTCAAAATACCTAGAAGACATGTAGGATGCTCCCAGTCCAAAGAAGTACTTTATGTTTAAGGGGATGGATGTGAAAATTGTACTGACTTGATTAATACACATTCTATGCATGCAACAAAATATCACACATACCCTATATGTATGTATAATTGTTATATATCGATAGAAAAGAATAAAATAAATTTAACCAAAAAGAACAATACAATGAAAAGTATAAAACATTGATATTTGAAACTACTGAAGCCACAAATAAATGGAAATATGTCCCATGTATGTAGAGAGAAATCAATACTGTTTAAATAGCCATACTACCCAAAAGAATATATTAATATTAATTCAATCCTTATCCAAATTCCAATTCTATTTTTTAGATTTTTTAAAATTGTATTTTGGATGCTGGGGTACACATGCAGATCCTGCAGGATTGTTGCATAGGTACATATGTGGCAAGGCAGTTTGCTGCCTCCATCCCCCGATCACCTATACCTGACATTTCTCGCCACATTATGCCTCCCCACCCTCCCCATCCCCCGCTGTCCCTCTCCTAGTACCCTCAACAGACCCCAGTCTGTGATGCTCCCCTCCCTGTATCCACGTGTTCTTATTGTTCAACATTCACCTATGAGTGAGAATATGCGGTGTTTGATTTTCTGTTCTTGTGTCAGTTTGCTGAGAATGATGGTTTCCAGATTCATCCATGTCCCTACAAAGGACACAAACTAATCATTTTTTATGGCTCCATGTATTCCATGATTTTTTACAGTATTCCAAAGGACACAAACTCATCATTTTTTATGGCTGCATAGTATTCCATGGTGTATATGTGCCACATTTTCTTTGTCCAGTCTATCATTGATGGGCATTTGGGTTGGTTTCAGGTCTTTTCTTTTGTAAACAGTGCCACAATGAACATACATGCACATGTGTCTTTATAATAGAATGATTTATAATCCTTTGGGTATATATCCAGTAATGGGATTGCTAGGTCAAATGGAATTTCTATTTCTAGGTCCTTGAAGAATCACCACACTGTCTTCCACAATGATTGAACTAATTTACACTCCCACCAACAGTGTAAAAGCATTCCTATTTCTCCGCATCCTCTCCAGCAACTGTTGTCTCCAGATTTTTTAATGATCACCATTCTAACTGGCATAAGATGGTATCTCAATGTGGTTTTGATTTGCATTTCTCTAACGACCAATGATGATGAGCATTTTTTCATATGTTTGTTGGCTGCATAAAATGTCTTCTTTTGAAAAGTGTTTGTTCATATCCTTTGCCCACTTTTGGATGGGTTTGTTTGTTTTTTCATGTAAATCTGTTTTAGTTCTTTGTAGATTCTGGATATTAGCCCTTTGTCAGATGGGTAGATTACAAAAATTTTTTCCCATTCTGTTGGTTCCTGGTTCACTCTAATGATTGTTTCTTTTGCTGTACAGAAGCTCTGAAGTTTAATTAGATCCCATTTGTCTATTTTGGCTTTTGTTGCCATTGCTTTTGGTGTTTTGGTCATGAAATCTTTTCCTATGCTTACATCCTGAATGGTTTTGTCTAGGTTTTCTTCTAGGGTTTTCATCGTGTTAGGTCTTATGTTTAAGTCTTTAATCCATCTGGAGTCAATTTTAGTGTCAAGTGTCAGGAAGGGATCCAGATTCTGCTTTCTGCCCACTGCTAGCCAATTTTCCCAACACCATTTACTAAACAGAGGATCTTTCCCCATTGCTTGTTTTTGTCAGGTTTGTCAGAGATCAGATAGTCGTAGATGTGTTGTGTTGCTTCTGAGGCCTCTGTTCTGCTCCGCTGGTCTATGTCTCTGTTTTGGTACCAGTACCATGCTGTTTTGATTACTGTAGCCTTGTAATACAGTATGAAGTCTGGCAGTGTGATGCAAGTGTTTCTCCTTTTCTACTTTCTGCCCCTGTGAGGATACAATGAGAAGGCA